>JAHZNG010000970.1:0-19157 GCA_027744375.1 Orchesellides sinensis
TTACACACTGCATAAGGTACGATCAAAATATAAGGTGGCGCCGTTAGGGGCCAACGCCTAAAATTCCCAGTAAACTGAAACTGAATTCGGGCTCTACGCATCAAAATAGCCCTGGAAGTACATATGGTCAATCTAAACGTGAGCCACATATAAAATAGGTTCCTTGTAAGTACAAGAGGACTAACATATTTCTATATTCTTTTAGCTTTCTCACATCTTTTATACTTTACCTCTTCTGCTCTCAAATTTAATTTAGCCCGGGTTGCTGCTATAACTTCCCTTATTTTGACTAGTATTTCATTAACCTTACCAGACCTTTGTCGAAAATTGACATTACCCTGATTGTACCAAGAAGTGACTGAAATGTTTAAACTTTCGTAGGCGCCAAGTAAATCTTTATCGAAACTAAACTAAACTAAACTAAACTAGGTTCGGGCTTAAACGTACAGTTCTGGCAAGTAGTAGACCTCGTTTCATTGCAAAATAGTCTAAAATTTTTTATTTACATGAGTCATAGATTTTGATTATTTAGGGTAGAAGTCGATACTAGATAGCAACACCAACAATTAAAAAATTTCACTCTGTTTAAATTAATTGATTTGAAATTTGCTAGATTTTCACCGCCTACGTATAAATAACCTGTTTATTTCCAAGCTTTTCCATTAACTTCAAGTTATTTACATCAAGATAGTCTTTTCTATTATCAGTTGGCTCTACTTTAACTAGATCAGCATGCTGAAGGGTAGCTGTATATGCTTAGTATGCTGTTAGCTTCTAATTTTAGAAGAATATGTCAGATCAAAATATCTAACAGTTCATGAAAGAGTCGGTTTGACGCACTCGGTTTCATGCCAACAGACTGTGCATCATCATCGCCATGGCTTAGCAGGCGCGGCTTACACCCTCCAAATGTATATTCAGAAAAGCAGTCACTACTCTTTACCTGCTGCTGTGATTCCCGTCTCTACGGATTGTCTTTTAAAAAAGTTTAGTCCTTTTTCTCGATATTAGGTATGCTTTGAAAACAAAATTGCGCTCGTATTTATATTTGCTCTTTATGCATTTGAATAACTACTTTTTCGGTAAAAAAAAGGAAGAATTTACGGAAATATGAGACTTGAAAATAAATCAAAACAGCATCTGAGAAAAGAGATGATTGTGTATTTAATTACATACAAAAGAGGTCTTTGAAGTTGAAACTGTTGTCTGTCGTAAATAAACTATAATAATAATAGCATCTTTTTTTCGCAGAGGGAATCCAGGTTATTGACAACCCGTATTTTATTTTTCCTTTTTGTATTTTAAAAACTTTATGAAAGAAGCCTCATGTATTTTTATTTTTATATAATGTAAAAAAAGAGTGTGGAGTTACGTTAACGATAAAATACTACCCATTCTTTAGTGAAAAAATTACGCTGAATTTCTTTAGCTGGAAGCCTGTTTTATTTCGCATCATTCATTTCATCTAGGATAATCAGGTCGCGATAGATTAAAAACATAGCGAATAAGGTAAAAGTTGAAAGAGTAGGTTGTTGGGCGGTTCACTGAAATAATTAGGCTTTTGAAAGCTTTCAATTTATTCAAGGTAATGAAAATTAGATGAAACTGTACAATATCCGTTGCGTCAAAAGTTGGTAATACTTTTGATTATTTTCAGTTACAGACATCCAATTTATGTCATATCTGAATAGTAAAATCATATAACCTAAACAATCTCAATTTTTGTAAAAGCTTACGAAAAGTGAAAATAGTCAAAAGCATGCAATAGATTGCGTACCTATGTACGCTTTATTGTATATACCTACATATATCAACATGCATGCACTCATGACAAAAGGTGAATTCACATGTGCTTAGCTTTGACAAGATAATGTGAGTGAACCACATTGATAGGGGCGATTTCGAATAAAGGTTGTCTTACTTTATATTTACCGCAGAGTCGAATCTATACTTTCGAAAACGGTTAACTTTTACAGCATGGGATTTTGCAATTTTATTTGAGACTTTCATGTCAGTTGAAACCTTAGCAAGTCATCTTCAAAACTACCCTGTAAACCTATATTAAAATCTATATGAACAAACAAGAGCTTATTAAGTAATATATTATCACATTTTTTGCCATTAAGTTGAGTCGATTAGCACCACGAATGACGAATGAATTCTTGATGTGCTGACATATGTCATAAACGCTTTTCTACATGAAATTTGTTTACACTATTTCACAAAATCTCTAATCTAGTATTCCCTTTCAGCTTTCTCTTTTATTCAGATGTGAAAAATGTAATATCTACAGTGTGCATGCTTACAAAAGGGGAACTGAGACAGGAATTGATCAGGTGTAGTTGCTTAGAAAATGTTGATAATGAAAACCATATCAAATGGAAGAAAACAACTCAAATCACGAGTTAGAGCCAAACGCGACGGCTCAAATTCAATATTTTAGTGTACAAACATCACACACTTAAACCTCTACTAGATTACGTAGCATATTTATTTATATATGATTCATCAACTCGGCCAAAGCATGAGAAAAGGAAAAATGATACATATCGCAGTTTGATGAGCAAGTGGCTCCTTGCTTAATGTGTATATATGTTGATATGTACATTCGTATTGTTATGCCTATGCTAGGTGCTCTCTCGTTGCTCTTCTCCACCGTGACTATGGGAAAGAGGTGTGTATCGACCAGATTAAGAATTAGTTACCAACGCTAGTTCCCTCTTTCTCTCTTTTCTCCTGCCACTACACCTTCCATTACTCTTCTGTCCGTGTGCCGTGATAGTAATGTCGTTGTGGTAGTGATGGTAGGCACGGAATAAGTTCACATCTCACACACACCAGCAGAATAATGCTTTTAGTTACCTGGTCTCCCATTGTGTATCTCAGCTCACCTTTCCTTCCTACATACATTGCCTTCATCTGCGTTCTTCCGTCAGATTATGCATATACATTTTTGTATCACTTTCACCCTTGTTGGTTGTATGCATGTATGTGTATATCAAAGGAAACTCCATTTTATTCTAACCTTGTGAGCCAAGAATAGCCGTGATGATGACGGGGGAGGGAAAAGCACTGCATGAATATTATGTTTGTGGCTTATATTTCTGTACCAACCAAGTCCTAATGCGATAAAGTAAAAGCAGGAGAAAAGTCCTAAAGTGCAGTTGTAGTAAGGAATCTTGTTTCTCCTGACTTTATTATGCTTATCTGTACTGCTATGCCGGGGATGTGTGTATGTCTAATACTACTTCTATTCATTCGGTTTTTTTGTATTGTTGTGCTGCTGAGCATATAAATGCGGGATGGAAATCGATCTTTTGCTTTCTCTTTCACATTTTATGTACTTACAATTTCCTTGCTTGCTTCCTATTACCCCTGTGTAACATTCTTGTTTTATTTTGTTTTGTTGAGCTCAAACTTATAAATCCGTGGGCTGACTCGGCTGTAGTAGAATAGTCATCTGTGAAATAGTAGCTGAAAATGAAAAAACTCAAAGGCTATTGCTTTCCTTTCAAAAATCATGTGGAAGGAGGTGTGTTTATGTTTTGCAAAAAATAAATAAGTACCAGGATATTCCTGGTTTCAGTATGAGTTCTTTCGTTTAAAGGTAATGGCTTCTGGTTTTACCGTTCTCGTGCCCCCTTTTACGTGCAACTTTTATGTTTTTGTAGGAGTACAACCATACTGTACGATTTTATCGATATTATCATTTGTCGCCGGACGTATCTACATTATATGCATACCTACCTAGGTACATATTATTATTGCAAGTGTAGAGTACACATAAAAATATGCGATAAAAGGATCACTCACTTGCGGTAAAAGGAAATACATGAATAGGTTACAAGTTCAATGCTGATGATAATGATAGTGGTGTTGTCGACAGCGATGATGACCGAGGTAGAGAAAGCGATAATATACCAAACTTATAGCCATGTGAAAATAAATGTGGCGTTCCCATATTTTTAGATGAAAAACGTTATGGGACAAGTGAGCTTTTTCCCAGCACCACTCAAGCCAATAATTTACGTCCGTGCTATAAATAAATTCAGATCCCTAAATCAAATACTAAATGCCAGCCTCCTTGAAAATAGACGAGTATTGCTCTGTGTGAGGCAAGCCTAGTTGTTTTTATTGATGGAAACTTGAAAGTACAAGTGGTGTATGGTGGTTGCGTAAAAGGTGTTTTGAGTTGTGTAAACGTTTACACTGACAATAAATAATTTCACATGTCAATCCCAGATATCATAGAACGATTACTTCGACAAACAAGTTTTAAGAAAATTCTTCACATCATCATCATTTATCGAATCTTAGACTCTCGGCTTCCTTCCCACAATTCAAATTAGCAATGCCGAGCTTTTTATGCAAAAGTACCAATTTTATTAGAAATCGGAGTACACGTTTATGAGAGGTAGAGAGTCTTTGAATTAAATGTCTTAGTTTTTGTGAAAAATATGTTTGTGTATATAGACATATATTATTTTATATATAGAATTTGCTCGTTCATAAATTCACTTTGTGCTTGACTGCCGATGACGATATATTTCATCGTATGCGTCGTACTTTATTTTCGTTGTCTGTTGTAATGCACCTGGAGAAAATTGCCTAGTATTGTAAGGCTTTTCTCCATTTCCTTCTTTTTACTTCTTTTCACAGTGTTGGTATGGGGTGTAAAAATGAAAAAGGAGGAGAAATGAAATGATAAATTATGAATGAATGAGAAAGCATGCTAAATGAAATTCTTGAGCAAGTATATATGTATAAAGTGTTTAGATGTCCAAACTAATATGCTCTAAAAACCAAATCTATTTGTCGGACTTTCAAGAGAGGCGTTGTCCAGTCTTCTTCATATTTCTTCTTCTCATCGTTTATATTTTATAAGGCTTTCCCCTTTACTATATTTTTAGAACGTCATTACTGTGTAAAATATAGCTTTTCACATTTTTTATTAGGTAGTCCCACTCCCAGTTGAGAAGGGAGTTGAAAAACAAAATTGATTGATAACTTCGTATTAATTTACTATGTATTATTTATTTAACTGCTGAAAATCCCACCTCTTGGTTTTAGAAATGTCGGATTATTTACCTTTTGTAAATGTATAATTTACCATGTAATATGTAGCATATCATAATGCTGTGTAGCAAAGACTTTAAGTCACCAGAACGGAAAAACACCAAACCAAGCTGTTTTGTACAGATGATGATGGGTTATGGGCTGGCATAAATAGCATGTTAAAATACATCAGCACTACTCAAAAACAATCCGCTACTCAAGTAAAATTAGAAGAGCTAAATTTCTAGCTTTGAAGAATATTTGGTATTTTCTTGGTTGATGAGATCGCGTATTTACTGGAAAACTTCTTAGAAATTTTAAGAATAAGCAACAGAAACTTATATATAGGGTACTGGATACTGGAATCTCTAATGAAATGTTGTAAAACATATATTAATAGCAGGGTTACTTTTACTATTCAATAAACCCCAGCTAACTATGTCTGCAATTTACGTAAATGTATGAAAAGTTTTACCCCTAGTCAAGTCATAATTCTACCTTTAAAAGTGTCTACTATGTATATTTCGCGTGACTTGCTCTTTTATTGCAAAATTATATTATGTAATTCGTAAATCTCCAGTTGATACAGTTGAGATGTTGAAGAAAGCTGTATTCCTTTTGGGTAAATGCTATTTAATGTTTCAAGACGCTACCATTTCCTAGAACCTAACCTAAATAATAAAGTACATAACGATTGCATTGTCATTTCGAAGTTCACCATTCATAAATAAAAGGGGATGCTTCAAACTTTTTAAAATTATTCCAGCACTGCATAAATATTTTAAATTTAATAATGAAAACTGAGTTTGCAAAGTTCGCATTAAAAATAGGACCTCTTTAAAATAAAATGCATTCTTACATGGATTTTTAGGTATGTTAGCTATAGCTATAGATAGACGTAATAAATATATTGAAACTCAAGTACATTGCACTTATCATAACAAAATTCTTGTCTCAATATGTCTGCATTTATTGTTGGTAGGCTAAACTATAGTATGCTCCTTGTTAATAATATAACGCAAATTACTACTAGAGAAAAATCGCTTCACCTAGATAGACTGGTGCACATTGGTAAACCATCTTAAATGCTTTTAACAATCTGTTCCGTATAGTTTTCTTCAAAATACGCTTGTTGATTCTCAAAGCGCAATTATATCAAAGACATTAAAATATATATCCTATCAACTAAGAGCTTGGGTTTAATCGTTTCCTTAGGTCATCTTATTCCCAAATCTGCTATTGCTGCTAACGTATGTATGTACACCTTATACTTTATACAAAGCCCTCAAATACGTACACCAAGATTAAAAGGACAGGCGTGCATTCTTTGAGAAAAGCTTCTCCTTTCGTGCTTCTTTTGTAATAATAAATCACTCTGGTAAACAACCACCGCTTAAGGATTTTGTTGTTAGACATATATTCTTCACTACTTCTATGTTTTACGAAGATCTAGCTAAAGCTTTCAGATAGAAACCCGCAATCCATTCCGTATTTCTCATTTCGTTCAATTTGGTGGACATTCCATTTGTGGCTAAAAACTTGGCTGTGATATAGCTTAATTTGTTACAGAAATGTTTTTACCTTTTTGCTTTGTGCATGTTACGGCTTCACAGCTCGTGAAAATTAGATTCCAACTTGTGGCCCTGTAGAGTCTATGGGTGGAGGTGGACAAGTTAGCTTTCTATAATTTGTTACTAAATAAGAAATATAACCCCTGAACTGAAAAAGTACGAACTTATAAAATTTTGGTTTTTATAATCTAATTTTAAAGATTTTCTACGGTTTCAACTTTTCCTAAATGTTTTTTCCATGGTGGAAACAGGCTATTTTGGAATACATTCTTCCACCTGATATGTTCAACTAAATAAGCAGTATATGAAACGTACTTTATTAGTTGTTTTTGAGAACCCAACAGGGCTGTTTTATTTCGAACAAAAGTTTTTTAAATATATTTTTAAAGGGACGATTATATATCCTGGGGAAAGACTTAGCATGCAAACAATAACGATATGGAGGTTGGTTGTTCCACGGGAAAATTTAGAGCGTCTTCTTTTCTTCCGTTCTTGTTCAGCAGGGAGAAATAAAAAAGAATACCCTTAATCGCATCCAAGTTGTTCCAGCTGCACGAAAAGAAAAGGGAGACAAGGATGAAGTGTACAAATGAAAGAATTGTTGTTAAGAAATGGCATATCCTTGTCATATCATAAGAAGGAAAGGAAACGAGAAAATAATACAGCTTTAGCTTTTCTCTGAAATGGTATGAGAGGAGAGCACACAGGAGACAAGCATACATGTGGATTCACCATGCTTGATTGCTTGTCGTGCTTACATTACTTTCTACCTCGTTCGCAATATTATCGCTCCAAGGCGTTTTTTGTTCATTTCTTCGCTTAAGCTGATCCAAGAGGATTCTATTCTATGATAACGTGATACGGAAAGAAAGACGAGATAAAAGACATCCCGACTTACAATATTATATACATCATCCATATGCAAGAAAAAACATAAATATAAACCAAGCTCCAGTACTTCTGTTATGTCAAAGCAGATAAATGCCAATGTATGGAGTAGGTAGGCTAACCAAAACAGGAATTTAAACAGGAGAATCTGAATGTAATTTGGCATTTATGTAATATGCACCTGCTGTCCTTTTATTGCCGTCTTGAAGAGAAAGAGTAGTTGTACTTCTTAAGTTGTCAAGTAAAGCTTAAAAAATAAAACGATAAAATGATGTATTCGTGCGTTATCGAGATGATCATTGATCATCTGTCTTAGGGACAGGTCAAATATTTATATCTAGTGAAACTAGACAGACTAAATATTATGTTTTAGTATGAAGAAAGGCTGCAAGTTGTTTAGTTTCCTATACACTTTTTCTCATATGAAAGAAGATGTTAAAGGAGGTTAAAGCATACTCGTCTGCAACCCATGTCACAATACAAGATGCATATTGAGCTTTGATGACAGTGACAATATTGACAATCAATGTAAATGTTTTACCAAAGTTTGTAGTGCAGGTTGAACTGTTTAATACATTTTAGCCATTTAATTCTGCTCGTATCCAAAGGATATGTTTATGAATATGATAGTGGGAGAAAATGTACGTAGATTTTAAAAAATATTTGAAGGATTGTTGTCTTTTTTTAATTACAGGAACTGGACAAATCATAATGTACAAATTGATGAGAAATTAAAATGGTATGAAAATGTGGAAGCAATTGACGGACTTAATTAATACAAGCATATCATCACAGTATTCAAAAATATAAATTGATCTACACGTAACGGAGAAAGAAAAAAAAGTCTGCAACCTGATGCTTCACAACAGTTAAAGGCAGCAAGCGGAACGTTGCACAGCTATTTTTGCAACCATCAACCCTTATTTTAAAGATAACAGTCACGATTTCAAAGCACAGCGTATGGCCTCGGCCAAAAGCTTCAGTAGTAGCTCTGAAGAACCAGGGGCTGACCCTCCTAACAGCACAAACGTCAAGGCTAATGACGACGAGCCACCCACAGCGTCCGCAACTGCTAAAGAGGCAGTGCAGGAGAAGGGCGAGGGGAAGGAGGATAAAGATCAAGGGTCAACAGCAACTGCCGACGTGGCGGCGGACGATCCACTTTCCTCAGATCGTGTCTCAGTCGTGTACTTCACCATTGGTGACAATCATGAGACAGCTTTGGTTCCAATCGATGCACCACCCGATGACATCAAAGGTGAGAAAATGAAAAATGAACACAATTTACTGTCTTGAGTTGTAAATGCTACAAAAACAATTTTGAAAGAAAGAATGACAGCCTCCAGAAATTCGAGCTTCCAAAAGCCATACTGTTTTCAAAGCAGATTAGTATTTCTTTTTTTACAAGCGATCTAAAGCAAAAAATAAATTACTTTGGGATGAAGGCTGGGAAGAAAATGGAGTTTAGCACCGTCAGCTTGAATTACGCACAAAGACAATTTTATACTTTTGTAAGTTACTTCTGATAAATTGTTCTTCCCATTGGTATAGACTGGCTAAACCCCCGGCTATGTAAAGAAAATCCTAGGAAAGGTTGTTTGTATGGGTAACTCGCATACGCAGTTTGTGTAGGTACTTTCTTTTTTTATTTGATCAATGATCTTCAGGGTTGCACGAATATCAAACTTTTGTAGAACAATGAAAACAATTCGTAAACGACTTACCTTTCATGGGTATATTATTAGGGTAATGGCAAACGGAAGTTCATTTTTAAACCATAACAAAAATTTTCAAAACGTATATACCCTTCATGAGTATTTTCTGCTCAAGACTTTTTTCTGAGGATTTGTAATCTTCTCACCTAAACGCGTGCGTGTCTTGTTTTTCTGCAGATATGTTTAGAGCAGCTGCTGAGGCTGGGCCTTGTGATATGGTAAAACTATACACAACCGATGGCCGCCTAATAAATATCTCACCGACAATCCCACCAAACACTCCCTCAACTCCTTATCGTCTTCAAGTCATTGGAGTTCACTGCAACGGTAAGCAAAAAAAATCTTTACTTTCATCTGTTTCTGCTCGTCTCATAACCTATTTATAACAAAAAGAAAAAATTTCATAGCAGCATGAATAATGCAATTTTTAACTTGTTTCCTCCTTATTCCGCCATAGAAAAGGCAAGCGTGAATTCGCATTACTAAGTTGGCATACTACAAACGAGCGATTGATTTCTGTATTTTATTTATAAACAAAACCTTGTTCGTAGAAAATGTGTAACCGATAAGCAAAATCTACTTACCAAAGAATCTACATAACTATAAAGCGGTATAGTCGTAAGGTTTAAAGTTAAACAAATAAAATACAGAATGGATGAGTAACATCAGCTCATGCATATCTATCAAGGGGAATAATATATTGGCAAAAGATCAGCAAGACTTGCATTTCTGCTGAAGTGGACGAGAAACCATTTACTGAAGTATGCTTATTCCGTTTCATATCGTGTATTTTATATTATTATTACATTACTTGTAGTTGGTGAAAGAGTTTGTGTCACACGCGAGTAATAAATAATATTACGCCTACGGTATGCATTAATTTCAGTATTGAAGCATATCAGATCATGCAAAAACTGGTGTATTGAAAAAGACTTTCGAGCTCCTACCACTATAAGTCGACTATGTATTTGCAACTCAGTGACATCTCTGTAAAACGAATTTTTATATGTATTTCATATTCTATTTACATATGTAGTCACTCAAGTTCATTCGCTGCTCTCTGTGAATGTAAAAAAGTGAAAGTCCAAATAGAATTTGTTTCCGTTTCCAATATCAATTTAATACACAAAAATGTGAACGCATGGCTACACCGGTACATGATCTAACTTATCAGGGTGAAAAATGTGAGTTAAGTGAACAACTTTACAACCTTCTCCCATCTACACGATTACTACAAATAGGAATTCAATGGTTCCCTTGTTTTATGTCTTGTAATGATAAAACTAAAGCAAACCTGAGTGAACATATATCTATCACCTTCGTATCAACTTTCTCAACATTCTTCTACACCAACCACTGTTGCCGTTTTCTATCTGAAGAGAACGCACAACAGCCCACACAAGACAGTGTCGAGTTGAACGAGTGAAGCCACGAGCTCAGCAAATATTTGCCATCCTTCATTTCACATCACTTGAATCAAGCCAATCAGTTTGAAAGGGATCCCAAAGCCCAGAGCAGGGAGCACTGCACTCCTGGCTTATAGTTTCTCGAAATAACCACTTTACTCATGATGACTGCTTTCTTTTAATGGGGGATTTAACTCAGGACTGATAATAAACTGGGCAGGTATATGGCATGTCAGTATTGTGTATTGGGGTCGTTGTTGGAGATGGTACCTTGGTACAATGTAAACTAAATAGCAAACTATGAGCGTTTCTTCGAAAAAATATCATGCAGATTCATTCCATAAGTTCTAAGATACATAGAAGTAGAACTGAAGTTTAAGCATCGAGGGAAACCGTTAGTCTGCTTTTTATTTTAAGGTTTTTAGTGAAAACAAGTAACCCTTGCCTGAAAGCAAAATATTGCCGATAAATATATATCGTCAATTTCATATTGGCCAATGAAAGTTTTTCAAACTTAATATGCTTACTTGGAGGGATACTTGCATGTATAGGCAATGTTTGCTTCTATCATCTATGCATGGTAGATTGATAGGCTTTAACAAATAAATTCACAGCACGTGGATTTACACCAGACAACGTTACGTATTTAAATAAATAGCAATGGTTCAAGTGAAAGGTAATTCACGCTCGACAGCTTATTGGCTTGATCATGAAACCTGTAACAGATGTTATTAACACATAACTACCCTTATGGACTTTATTCATGTAAGGATGGAGTATGGAAAATACCATAAATAAAGTATGAGCTTATCATACAACTAACTTATATCGTACAGTATAGTGACCAGGAACTGTTTACATTACCATAAATTCGTGGGAATACAAATACAGTAGTTAAGCGTTTACGATGATCATATTGTACACATATGGTTGAAACAACGCGAAAAACTGGATGTATCCAGAAAAAGGACTGTTGTTTCGTTAACTGTTGTTATATAATGCACAAAGAAAATTGGGTCAATTTCTTTTACGTCATTGCCACGAGAAGTGCAAAGCCTTTTGCTAAATGGAAAAGTTATGACAATTTAACCTGCTGCAATGTTATGCTAAACGGTTCATTTAACAAATATAGAACATTTTATACTTTTACAGGGACTATTGTCACACCATTTTATTACAGATATATTAAGCATTCTATCATTTTCAAGATTGAATTTCAAAAGGCCATCATAAATCCATAATGGAGTTTTTGTGTTAGTAAAGCCCTTCACTAGAAGTCGTAGCATGCTGTTTATGCATGATGGTTACTACAAGGGTAGCACACTTGTAAACCCAAACAATAATAGGAATCTTTTTAGTTTTGGGACTTGAAAGTATAAAAGTACTTTATGAAAACGTAGGAAAATTCGGTTTGACGAAAAAAACGCTTAGTGCAGCTCAGGTATATTATGCAATATATGACATGAGAGAAAAGTAGCAGCAAGGATGTGGCAACGAAGTCACCATCAAGATCTCCTTTTCTTGGCTGGTTACTCCGAGATAAATTAAATATGGAGTGATTGAGCAAGAGAGATATTCCCTTTGACTTTAGCTTAGCTGAATCCAGAGCAAACGAAAATCCATTTTAGAGCTCATGAATATTTAACTACAATTTGGATATAACTGTAGGGTTCAGTATGGCCTGGTGTGGTAGTAAAAGACGTAAAATGTCGGCTTCCTCTTCCTCTTACCAGTTGGTTCTATCCTATGATGGGGAACTTGACACGGACGTGGCGCACTCATAGTATAATGACTTTCAAAGGAAGCTTGGAATGAGAAAGCCAACCCTCTGCTTATTCTTTCCCTTGTGGGCTTTCACCACTTTCCCCTTATACTACCTACCATACCACTGCACTAATATCACTACTACTGCTTGATTTTTTGGGTTTGTATAGTAGCAACTGTAGCAGCTTACAAGATGCATAAGAATAAACTTTTAGTATATGTAGGATTACCCTTGATGACTCTCAGGTGAGGATTGGGAATTAGGATTGTTCTACGACTATTTGAAAACCAGCACAAGCCACAAAAATTGACTGCTTTGTTGTTTTGCTTACCAGAACCAAAACAATTTAACGGGATTGTTTTAGGAAATGACACAGGGATATTCCTTAAATACGATTGGAAAGAAAGCTAAAGATTTAATGCCCCATACTGCATTTCGTATCCAGAGGTTTGAATGCAGTAACGGAGTATGGAAGGACTGATACAAAAATACAAACATTAGGTTTTTATAGGGGTTTTACATTGCCTAATTTATTTTTAAATGTAGGGGGTCCGTTTAAACCTGTCGGTTTGCATTTAAAAATAAAATGAGTACGATCTAGTGCATCTCGTTAATAATAGAAGTTCATTAGATATTATACGCATGATTGGCAAAACGAAGAGCATAATAACTTTTTATTCGTATACGTTAGAGCTTAAAAAACTGATTATGAAATGAAATGATCAAAAATATGCTTCGTTGATGTTTGATGTTCTATTATTTTTATATCTGCAACTCAGCATCTTCAGCTTTAAATTAATGTTGCAACTGAGATTTAGTAATCAACAAATAGTTTTTTTAAATTCTTACTTGGCACAAGGATGTTAAAATGATGAACATTCCCCTTTAGATTTATTATTAGCATAGATGTGCGGATGAAAAACCCTTTGCTTTCGTAAATATAGAAAACACCTTCTTTGCTGTTAGCCAGGAACCATGAAATTATAAGTAATGCGTTTACTGCTTAAAGATGGTTATTGAATTTTGATTGGCAAACAGGAATTAAAAATACCTTCAAAAGAGATCAAAGTTGACAACCTTAGGAGCTACCTAATTCGTCTTTAAAATTATATATTTGTTGTGCCCGATGTTATATTTGACCAATTCAACCAATCTTATTTTAGTTTTAAAAAGCAAAGTAGAACTTACTCGTTTTGAAGGATGGCTTAACATAAAGCTAACATTGTCACTTTCAGTTTCAGATCCTCCTTCGTCCTTCATCTATACAAACCCAATAGCAGAAAATCAGCTTTTCCTAGGAAAATGGGAGCTGACTGACAGATGCTCATGCTTATACCATCTTATCTGCCAAAACGACGAACCACCTCGAATTTGTAGCTTACTGCAAAAATCTGCTCAAATGGAATCGATCAGATGGGTGAACTTTTTATGCTTACTCTTCGAGATTTAACTCAACGGTTCAGCGAAAATTGAAGGATGTTCATGAATCGGAAGATGGACGTCATGAAAGTATCATGTTTGTGTATAAAAGATCCTTGTTTGAAGGGTGAACCATAGTATATGTAGACAATAATCAATAGAACGGAAAGTACAAGTGTTGAAGGAAAATTGGTCTATGGCGATTTATGGCAAGCCTTTAAAACTTCAGGCGATAATATAGAACTTCAGTTTGTGTTCACTTACTGGTCCCTGCAGACTCTGGCAAATAAAGTCAATCCTAACGTCCCTATGATCAAAGGGTAAGAGTAATGGTAGTCACTAAATTATAATGATACGTATGAACAAGGTACAAGATGGAGGCAAATAGTTACACTACTGAGGCAACTATGTATTTAATCAAAGTTCGGTTATAATGAAAATGTAAGTAGCCGAGGGCATGAGACTAGGACTCAATCCATGTCTTTTACAGTTGTTAGAATTAACAGGACCTTGGAACAAGTTTATGTCAGTCAGGGGTTACTTTCTGCTTTCTTCATGCAAAGGGCAAAATATGTTGTTTTGTTTTTCGGTAATTAATTTTGGCCTGTATTACAAAAATGTCATCAGTAATGTAGTCATCTAATGTATACAAGGCTACAAAAATGTGCCTGAGCACAAACATGGGGAGAATGAATCACCGACTGTTCGCTTTCAAAAATTTATTCTGAAACACCTACACTACAAAGATGGTCTTGTAAGTTTTATGATACCCATTAATCAGAAGACCTGTAATGTTTTTCAAAGTTTAATGATGGAAAAGATTGGGGAGTGCGGTATCTTAAGTATTTTTGAAGTTAATACATACGTACTCTTAAATAGTTGGAAAAAGTAATAAAATGCATGTGGAATAAAATCAACTTGTCTGCCCATCCAACTTTGAGCTCTTTCATTGAGCTTAGACAACCAACAGCTTAAGTTTTAAGTAGCTTCCAAGAACAACTCTACATAGCCAAGGGCCAAGTATAAGGCGATGAGCAGCTTAAATGTGTAATGTATAGAAAGCATATTTATGTGAAGTATCTAGTCGCTATGTGTCATTCACTAGCTCGTTTTTATTGTGGTAACTTATCGACCNTTTTTATTGTGGTAACTTATCGACCTTCAACGAAGATTAAGAAGTAGTCCCCTTTTCAGCAAAGACGAAGGGAAAGTAGTGGTAGCCAGGTATGTATGGTATTTTTCTTGGTAAAAGAATCTAAAAAAGGTCCAAAAACTTTGATAGAATGCGCAGGTGTACAGATATAACCAGGTACTTATGCACAAAGGTCATAAAATTTTGATTAAGTAAACTATCTTCAGAATTTTTATTACAACATAGCTTGTTATGATGAATTAATACCGTCTGGTAGGATTGTGAATGTCCTTTGAACTCCATGCTTTAGCACATATCATCGGTAAACATATTGAGAATAATCTTTGACTAAGAAGGAGCAGCGAATGCATGTACCGGAAAGCAGTATGAAATAGTTTTCCTGTTTTTCATCTTACTATCGCATCATAAACATGCTCTTATTCTTCGACTTATTTTTAAAGAGTAATATGAAGGCCGGAAATTGTGCATGGCTTGGCTCAGCAGATGAAAAGAGAGAGAAAGACATGTAAGCAAAAGAAAAACTTCAAGATATTCAGGACAAGTGTCTGTCTTGAGAGAAGTGATCGGAGAATGATGTATGTTGACACAAACAAAATACGTACATGTATTTCACCATTTCTGATGTGGAGATGCTTATTTTTGAAGTTGGTAGTCTGTAGTGGACAATCAGCAGGAGGGGGACGAAAAGAAGTCCAACAGGGATAAGTGCACTTACGGGGATGAGACGATCCACTTTAAGCCTGCTGCTTTCCTCCATCCTCGGCTCGACAGCTTTTAAACGATATTCGTTCCTTTTGCCCCACACGGTATCATAAAAGTTATATTATGAGTGTGTGGACTGCTGTGCGAAAATGGATTTTTACATGCTCATAATACTTACCGTTACAGGGGAAACTATTGTTATTGGAGAACATAAACTTTAGCAAGTTAAGCATAGATGAACGGTGTAGCCAAACTTTTGTGTTTCAAACCTAATCGCTCTTCTGATAGAATCTCGAACTGATGGAATGCGAAAATTACGCAGGGACTATCTGAATAGAAAAAGTTTTTCGGTATAAAGTAAATTCGGAAGTGAGAGGAAGGTGACGTTTTAAACAGAACATTTAGAAAATCCCACCTATAAAAACTTAGTGACAAAAAGGCATGGAATGTCAGTAGTTTTTTCTGTGTACAGGAATTTGTTCTTACATGTGTTGTAGGACAAAAAGACGGAGTTTTTCTGTAGAAAGTTTTCAGGTTGTGATATGAAGTAGACTGTAGGGTGTCGGGTATATGCTTGTATTTTGTTCTTCACTCTCACAGTCTCATTGTCATTTTCTTGCGCTACCATTCCCCTAACTCACGTCGCATCACCACAGCGAGAGACCCTTTTGTCCGTGAAGTGAAGGATTTTCATGGAGTATAAAGCCTTTAATGGAATCTCTTGAGGCAGAAACGGAAGGAACGAACGGTGCAATATCTATTATTATTAAATAATTCTTCCCCCAAATCCTCTGAAAAATTACTACACTACTCGTATGCCACAATAATATGCAAAAATTCAATGTGTTTGCTTTTACTTGTCTGTTAGCTAACTTTCCCATATTATATAGCAATTTTAAAACCCGATCTGAAGGCAGTATCCCATATTATCAAATGACTATGGATATTTTCTCATTCAAGTTATAAAACTGATATTACACGATCTATTCTATAATGACAAATCAGAATCATGCAAGGGTACATTTACTTAATATTTCGCATTCAGCATTGTGTAATAATCTAGGTTACAACAAATATATGATTACTGAATGAAGTTTTGTACAGCGAAGGCAGTTTGTTCTGTTTCAGCGATTTAATGCAATGCATACTTTATGCTGGTAAAAGTGCGTATGAAACAAAAGAAATGGTAGACATAGACATATCTCGGCAAAATCCAATTTGCTGACGCACATGAACGTAGACAATGTGCTTGAGATTAGCATCATGCATACATATAGAAAGTGAAAGTGGAACTATGCGAAGCATTTCAGAAATGCAGCTCAGAGCTCTCCAGAGGAATTCCGTCATTGTCATGTAAATTGTTGTACCTTCCAGGCCCAGGCAGTGTGTATAATAATAAAGTATGGATGAAAGTATTTTTCTCGAATTTCAAAAGGAGAACAAAACTGAGCTTGCAAAAAGCATTATGCAGGCTTTTTATGCAAACCGTCTCTTTCCTTTTCTCTTCTTTCTCTGCTTATTGGTACCAAGGATCACAAATCATAGTTGTAGTTGTAAATAAATGCGTGGTTGAAAGCATGCCGTTCTCACCATTATCCATGTAACATCATATTCTCTATAGATCATTCTACAGAGCATAAGCGAAGCTAATTCCATGATGTGTCGAGAAAGATTTTAAGGTAGAAAAATGGGATACCTGTGGCATACGTTCTTCTATACTGTCCCACATAATATTACACTCGTAGCGAAACCAACGGATTCACAATTACCATATCACAATACTAGAGTAGTAGGTATTCTGTAAAATGTCACCATTTTTTCCTGGTGCGAATCTGGGTTTTGTTTATGTGCTTTTACATTGGCTCACAAATAAAAAATAATAATGGTATGACGCTTCTGTCTAGTATGCTTAGTAGGTTTTGTAGAGAAAGCTCACTGAGTTTCGGTAAAATTTATGTAGTGTGATAACGTAAGAAGCAAAAATGCAGATACTTTCGAAGGTATGCTATAAATTCACCATTCTTATTTATGAGTGTTCACATCAACTACAAACTTCCCTTGAGGTAACCCAGTCATTGCAAATTCCATTGAATGAATCGAAAAGAACAAAACGGAAAAAAACTTTGTAAAAAGAAGGCAAGTAAAACCCCCATCTTCATCACCTTCATTCATTTACCGTCAGCTTACACTTTACTTCCACGTGTAAACCTAGCAATCTTAAGCTCTAGGAGACCAAACTAATACCTTTGTTCAAGTGAAAGCTCACAAATACTGAAGCCAATAAACAAGTACGTGAAAAACAGAAAGGACTGGATCCAATGGACATAGATTGCATTTATACATGCTTACCAGTATTACTACTAAACATCTTCTGTTTCCCGGTAGCCCCAAGCCAATGCAAGCCAAAAGAAGAATAAGGAACTTTTAGAAGATTTCTGATGAAAGCAAGAAAGATACATACATATATACGTAGGATTTGCAGGGGATGAGGTGCTACTGCTGCATGCTTATCGGTTAGAGGCTTGCAAAGAGAAAGAATAGCAGGACGACAATACCACTAGTACAGTAATAGTGATGCTAACAACTCTCATCCTTACTTTTCCCCGTCTGTCGTCGTCATTGTAATACTTCACTATTGCCATTGTCAAGGAAGATACAATGTATGAAGCATCAAAGGAGAAAAGAGCTCTAGCTTAACTGTGCTCCTCTGTAGGTGGAAGCTGTTGAAAGTGCTCAACTGTTCGGTAATAGTTTGCCAGGAGCTAAACTTGGCTATTAAGTTGCATGCTACTGGTAAAAAACAAATGTACATTTGAAACATACACACCTAGAATCAAACCCGATGCCCATAACTATACTCTAGTAACTTGAGTAATAAAGATGTTTTAAAACAAAAGCATACGTATATATACATAAGGCAAATTACTTACCTCTGTATCCATCCCTAAGTTCATAACCAATAGGAATGTTCTCAGGCATGGGTATATGTGAAGCGTTTTGTTTAGTACTTTTACAAAAGTGCAGAACTAGCCATATTATTGTATATCACTTGATTCTCATACATTGCCCTTGTATAGCCGTATTTATTTCGGTAATACTATGAGAGGAGAAAGCAACAGGCGGATTCCATTTCTTTATCCTTTTTTTTCTTTCTCTTGTTCTAGTTCTATGACTTCTTGTAAGTCCTATTGTATATATGGAGGAATAAAAGAATACGGATTGAGGAAGATAAGAGAATGTATTGTAAGAGTCACATTTTTTTCTGGATGACTGCTGTGTGACTGCGTCATATTGAACGAGAGGGGAGGCACAATAGCCAAAATGCAGAAGCGAAAGAATAAAGATCCCTTGAGTCGCAAAAGGAACACACATGCTTTCTCGCTACGTCTCGCAACAATGTCACATCTTTTGCTCTTACTATCTAGATTTATGCTTTCTTTTTTATGATGATGGTATTTTATTAAGGCTGTACTTATATATACA
>JAHZNG010000971.1:0-16562 GCA_027744375.1 Orchesellides sinensis
GGATCAAAAAGGACTTTCGATTTTGTTAAATCTTTGTGAGAACGTATTTTCTTGTAGGCGTTTTAAGGATTAGCAGGAAATAGAAGAAATCAAAGCAATCAGTAGGTCTTGGTTGGATACAAGTATCGAAATCAGTTTACATACTTAGTTAGTTTTTTGCAAAAAAATAAGAAAAACATCTGAAGGCGATTTTTTTAGAAGAGTTTTCCAATTTGAAGATTGCGCAAGAGATTGGAAGAAGAATAAGCGGTCTTGTCTCCGACCTTAAGGTCCCATTTAGAAGCTCATTTTTCCTCTAGCCATGCTATGTGTGTTAGGTTGCACAGAGTAGCTGGAGTGGAACCAGAACAAGAGAAATAATAATATCCGCCCTCTTAAAGTTCTAAATGTTTGTGCTTGCATTGCAAATGATACCAATGTAACGGTACACATATCATGAATGAATAAAAGATTCTTGTCTGACTGACTCATTCTTAGTTTTTATTTTATCGTGCGGCTCTTCCAATGTCATTGTTGCACTGTGTTTGAGTTTGAGGTGATGAGGGTATACCTAATGGTATTTCCCTGTTTCGAAATGCATTTTATTTCCATGCAAAACACACCACGGAAATTACTTAAAGGTTCCCCTCAGATCCCAACTTTTACAAACTTTTATTCAGGGAAATATTGCTTGCTCTACCTCTGTTCCAATCCCTCATGTTCTATATAGATACCTACATACAGTATTAGTTAAGTTGTTGCAGCCGAAACAAATATCTTATGGATATGCGTACAATACTAAACGTTAAACGTAGCTTCCAGCGGTAGGTTTTAAAGAAGGGGAGAAAGAGAAAGGAATGAATGCATTAGTCTTGCTCTCCATGCCTGCATATCACCATATAATCATCATCATCATCGTCATTCCTTTTCACTCGTGCAAGAATGAGGAAAGATGAAATTACTTTGAAAAAGTGCAACCTCAACCGGTGCAATATCATCATGTGCATTTATCTTCCGTAAGAGCTTTTCTCGTCATGTAAGCATTTCGGATATATATTTGGTATGTTTGTAGAAAACATGTTTAATATGTTCTTTCTTTAATGTAAGCGGAAAAGCACTAAATTATATAAATGCCAGTCGCTTGCTACATACATATAACTCATTATTATTATCACTACCAGCGATTTGGCTGACTTTACTTAGAGAAGCTCACAGGAAATGTCAGTTTTGACGAAAAAGTAAGCATTTCGTTTCAAGCGGAAGATGCATATTACATTTAAAGTATAACATTAGTCATTTGCGAAAACCCGCTTTATACACCTGTTTGAGCAGCCATTTGTATTGTAACTTGTAAGCTACAACTTTTGTTGAGCACAAGATAAAATATAGGCTGTTGATGCCGTATTCATACACAGATCTTCAAAGAATTTCCGGTGTGAGAAGATAAACGAAGGGGAAATGAATATTACTCAGAGGAAAAAGCGGTATATGTAACAGGAACAATAACGAAAAGGTGTAAACATCCAAGGTGAAAGTTTCCTCTTTGTAAAATGACAAATGCAATATTAGTTCTCTGGTTTTCTCTGAGATCAAAACACCTCTCTACCAACATCACACCCACTGTTAAACATTACACCAACACATTCTTTGCCATTCCATCGTCATCAACTAAACGACGACGACAACGAAGTGTAAGAAAAAAACTTTTTTGCATGAAATATATGCATAGAAATAATAATAAGAGTGTAATCTTGAAAAGCACCCTTCATCCATTGTAGCCAAGATTATTATTATTAAAATGTATATAATGCTTTATATATGTTCTACAGAAATGACTAAGACTTATTTGTAAAATAAAAAGTTAGAAAGGAAAAACCTACGGTACGGCGGGGACTTACGTTGAAATATATGGCGTAATGGGAAAGTTAGGAAATGGAACGGTGTAAAAGTAATATGCAATTTTCATAATAAAACTGTAGTACGCTAGGCTAAACACATAATATTACCTACCCACATATATTCTGTGTAAAGGCTTCTTTTGTACATGGTATACGCTATTGCATTACACCTACTCCCAGCAAAAAGTGCATTTGACTAATTGAGAGATCACACGAAAGCCGACAGAAGCTAACCGACAGGAATGACTAAAGCTTGTGTGTTTCGCTACTCATATTTCTTAGACTGCTATTTTTTGGTGCATTGTAAAATGAGAACATTAGCTTTATTAAAATCCGGAAGTGAAACTATTGTTCTGCGTCATAAATTTGGTGTTGTTCTTGTGTACAGATCGGTAAAAACTGCATTAGATTTTAAAAGGGTTGTAGCTAACATTAAGGGTGATTCTTTATGAGGCGAAACTAAACATGCTTTCTTTAAATTTTGTATTTGGATATAGTGCCACCTACACCCCCGTCAATTTATGATGACTTAGGCCGTGAAATTTCTTCCGTCGTTGGGCCCTACGTTGAGGGCTCAGATGTTATTTTGAAGTGTGTTGTTAGTGGAGGTAAGACATTTTCATTAATATTAAATGAGATTTTTATTGCTAATACGTCTAACCACATAAAACTTGCGCTTTTTAGGTTTAAGCAGAATATGCATTATTTTACAAACAACTGATCCCACAAGCATGCGTTATTTCATTAAAGCCTTTCTAAATTGAGCATTTATGCAAACCATTGCAATATTTCTTCCTTTTCCCATTTTTCTAGAACTTGCTTAAAATCTTCATTTTTCTCCTGTCTGCCGTCTAACAGCCATTGTATGTTTTGCAAAACACGTCTTGCTATGTATTTATGTATTACCGTCTAAATGCCATTAGCTAAAAGCACGTTGAGCATTGCGAGTTTTATTTTTGTAAGAATTCCAATTCCAGCTTCACTGTTGTGTTTTTAATGCTTTTAAATCTACATCAGTATCAGATCACTTTGGCAAGTAATAAAAGGAGAGCTGATAAGAAGGCAAAAAATTTACCGTGTTTTTGTCCTTTTCGTAGCGAAAGCGAAAAGCAAAATTATACCAACAGAATGCAACAAAAATGTTGGTTTTTGCTAGGCTTTCCTCGATATAATCTCAAGTCTCGAAATACTGCCAAGTATCAAGAGTGACATTAATGACCAGATATCCTTTAAAAAACCTTCATCTTGTTCCCTTTTCTTTCTTGTTGTTAACTAAACTCTTTTTTCTGTAAATGACTCTATATTCTATTTTATAGTCTAAACTTATGGTTAGTCTTGGTTTTTAAAAATAAGCGTATTCCTATGTACATTTACACTACAATGAAAATTATTCCAGTTAATTTTACATTGTAGCTTTTATACAGTTTGTCCTTGTAAAAAATAGGTCACTAAAACCACTGAGTAAAGCAGAGAAAAATGCATAGGTTGTTTTAAAACTTCACGTGCTGTATAGTTGTAACAAAATTTGTTATACATAAACACTGAATAACAGGTTGTAACGTTCTCCAGAGGCTTTGTGATACATATGTACACATGAATTGTAAGCTAGGCTCATTATCTTGTTCGTAGTATCTCCCTAGGCATGTCATTATGCACCGGAAAAGAAAGAATTACTTATTATAGATATGTAACAACTTTCATCTGAAAATGAAATGAGGAGAGGAAATCCAGCCGTTCATGCTTCTATTATCCATGAAGTAAATTAGTTTTGTTATGTATGGAATATATGGATTTATCCCTTTAGTTAGAAATGTGCTGAAGATGCACATAACATAAGTTATTCTACGTAAGATGTAGAGCACTCGTGCAATTAGGTATTGATATAAAGTAGCAATGTCATTGCAAAGTCCACGTGTTGGAATGTGCTTTATGAGTTAAGTTGATTTACTAATTATTATATCATGATGAAATGAGATTAACCATTAGGATGACAAATAAATCAGTATCAATTCGGATTCAGGCTGGACATCAGCCCAACCAACATCTCCTTGTCTTTATCGTATCATTTACAACATATATATGTAATTACAATGTAACCCAACAATTCCAGCCGTTTGGCTGAAAATGTACAAAACTAAATATGCACATAACTGTTTGCACAAAGTACCATGCAAAAAACAAGGTACAGCTGAAATGGTGGCTCTGCATAATTGGGTGATGTTTTTGCGTATAATAATGGTTTGCATTTTTTACTTAGCTCTTTTTTTGGATATAAATTAGCAAAAGACTAACTAGACTTTAAAAGATAGATTCAGTAGTTTGAGTTAATATGTAATTCAGATGTAAATATTTTAAACTGGAGGAGCTGTGCTAAATACTCCAAACTGCAATATAATGCAGCCCTCACAGCATTTTCCATTTTGCCAGTTTGTCAGTATAAATATACATGAATCTAAGTATTACGTAACATGATGGCAGTCCAAGATAAACAATATGCTATAGCCATCAAGTATTAATGTAACAAAATGGTCCAATATATTTTAGGGTCCGAGAGGGTAGCTTTTTGTCCTTTGTTAGTATTTCAAGAATACAAATAAATATGGATCTAATTTGCACACGTATAAAAATATTCGTGAAATAAAATAAAAATATTAAACAGCAAACTCAAATGGTATAGAAATAGGAACGAAATGAAAAGTTTTTCCAGTAATGGGTTTACCGATGCAAATTCAGTATTATTAACAGGAATTGTGTGTATGCGTAGATAAAATAAATGACTAGTTTGTGCCGTTTGTTTTACTGCAGACTCAAAGTTTTAAAGGTGTATAAAGGATGCTAATGCATTTATAAAGTAAGCCTAAACCCAAAGAAGATATATAACTTATAGAGCTCAAATGCCATGTTACGACAGCACAATAAGCAATCCAGTTGTCGACCGGTAACGAACGAGCTACACACGCCACATATTTAAGGGCAAGGGATACATGTAAACAAATGTGCATTTTATGAAATAAATGTTATCCTTTCTTTTCTTGGATATTTTTTTAGGGTAAGGTAGGCATGAGTAGATTTAAGGCTTACTTTATACCTACGCTGTTTATTTTGAGGTTTACGTATAAAATCCGCTGGTATCACAATCAAAATTTAGACTAATTCTATAAAAAATTTTATTTGTATTTATATTTGGCGTTTTTGCATATTTGCAAGATTTTTTAAAAATGCGAAAGGCTTTATATGGCTGGAAATCATGCAGTTTAGGATAATAAAGTGTTCTATACCTGTATAAAATTACCCAAGACGTATTCGATTTTTCTACAAAATGTCACTTTTACTAAACCAGGACATTAAGATTGACTCACGAAATGTGTTGTAAAGGAAAAAATTGCATGCATTCAATAAAAAGCCCATTCGACAGTTATAGGACAGCTATAAAGATATTTATAATATGAGTGGGACTGTGCCATGGCCTTACTTATAGGGAAAATGTCAAAAACAGGTTATTACTGTATGAATTTTAAAATGTCTTTTCTACGAAACACTTAAAACAATGTTGTGAATAACGTTTTTTCTGAGAATTTACGCCTATAATTTTTACACCGCAGGTTACTCTTTTATTCAACAACGCTAAAAGTTCGATCGAATTGAATTTCATATTGAAACTTCCAAACTGTAACGGTTAGTACCTTTATAACATGACAAACTTAGTGGCTTTGTGTCATGCTCTATATTGCAAACTATATTGCAAAAAAGAAGACGACCGTAATTCAAATGCGATTCGTCGGAAACTAAAAAATCCATACATAAGAATGAAATGCAAACAAGAGGAATTCTCTTCAACAAAGATTTTTGCAAGCTTCCATCTTACCTTTATCATGTATACGTACATTCAGTTAATGCTTTTTATTTCCACTTTAACGCTCGCAGTGTAAACATTTATAATGTAAGTCAAAGAAAGTAGCACAGCATTAGCTAATACGAGTTGTAAAGCTGACATTGCCATTGACAGTCAATTTACACTTGTCCTTGCCATGCCATCACCATTTTGCTTTTTCGTGTCGGCACACAAAAAAAGCTGAGCTTATAAAACCTCTGCTTTCACATACGGTGAAATGTATTGTGTATTTTGTATAAGTGTCTGTACGTGCTCGCATGAGTACATATATTCATACTCCGCATATAAAATGCCTTTACACTACCAAAATACAATATTGTGGTCTGGATAATGTAGTGTAAAGAGAACACATGTTAACTTAAGCAAACCAAACGATGCATGCATGCATGCACGCACATCACATATTATACTAATACACATCCCATATTATTTTACTCTTGCATTGCTTGGGAGAAAGTAGCCGTCTAAAAAGCCCTTTGCCTTCTCATACTCTCCTTTTTGTGCTTTCTCCATGCTTTTGACATGTAGTGTGTAGAATGCAATTTAGTTAGTGGTGTATGTACAGCCAACGGAAGGTTATATGCGGTTCATGGTGTTCACAGAAAATGTTTGATTGTTATTCATAGGGAAACCTGACCCAGTGGTTTCGTGGTATGTGAATGGAAAGCTGGAAGATTCAACTTACCATGTGAATCACTTCGGGGATGTGATCAATGAATTGGCATTTAGAGGACTGAATAGGTCCCATCTGGGCTCTCAGTTCTCGTGCCGGGCAACCAACACGAGGCTCATGCAACCAGTTGAGAAGTCCGTCGTATTGGATTTAAATTGTAAGTTACGTACTGCTGCCTACCCCATAAAACTTTTTTACTCTCTCTCTCTTTCCTTCGTTTTTTTTCTTCTTAAGCTACTCGCGTTTCCTTCACTATTTCCTTCGATTGCAATTGGCCATGAATGCGTAAAGAGGCTATATAAAGGGTAGTATATTTGCAAGGAAATAGATGACTTCATGTATTTTTACTATATAAAACGATTTAGGGTTCGTTTTTGTTCATACATTTGTAAGTAGGAGATTTTTCAAAGATAACGAAAACGTTCGACTTGTTTTTACTCTGTGAGTTGTTTAAAAACTCTTCGAGTTGTATAAATCTTTGTCTTGTATAGTGCTAATTTAATCAGACTTTTTGAGCAAACAAGACTTACTTCTTTCAGAGATCATTTAACAATACAAACAAAAAATATATGTGGGTATATTTTTAAGCCAAGAACAAAGAAAAGAAACTCGTTAAAGATCTTTGTTAGTGAAAACAGGAAAAGAAAACAAGAATAAAAAAGTTTCTGCGAAAAAAACGAGTCTTAAATAGGAGCACGAAGAAAAGTTTACGTTTCTACCTTTGTTTAGAAGCTTACAAAAGTAATTGTTAGACGATTATTGCGCATGAGCACCTACTAATTCCATGCTAACTTGTTTACGTGATAAGTCTACCTTTCTCTTGAAAACCAAACAAAATCTTGATTTGTTTACTGAAATGATAAGTCAGGAGTCTAAAGTTGGTGGAAGGATATTGTTGAAACTTTACTGATTAAAGGTGAATGCGTTGTTGTTGGTGTTTAATTCTTCGTAAGGAATGCATGGTCTTCACGTACTCTGATGGTTAACAATCCTAAATAAATTTAAAGAGTTATATTTTACAACAACACCTCCTCCCACGCCCAAACCTGTATCTTGTGACGTGTAAATATGAATCATTTGCGAGGTATACTAGCTTCAGTCTTCAATTTTGGCAATCAACGCTTGTATTACTCAAGGCTGGTTGGTGGGTTAATTTATGTACGTGGGCAAAGCGCATATATATATATCATAGATTAATTAAAATAGTTACAATGTCATGCTTTCCACTATTACACTTTTGCGTTTTGAGCTTGCAAAAATAACCGGGTAGCAATAGTATGCACGTGCGTTGTCAGCTTTTGGAGCCACACGGTTATCCACATAGTAAAAATGACAATGATTGACTCACTTCATGTCATTAGCTGTATTAGCTCGTTTTCTCGTGAACAAGTTTAACAAATACGTACATACATAAGTACCTATTTGTGTAATAACTAATAATATAAGTTTGCATGATATGATATTTATAGGGTGCTGTAATGCAAAAATACGACTAAATCTAACAGTTCCTAGTTTTGCTCTGTTTTAATGATTTAGCAACATAAAATGTGTAATGTATGCATACTATGTACCAATGAATCATGCGGGAAAAGCTGTCAAGTTAACCACACGCAAAGTCCTCTTCCGTCTCTGCAACTTTTACTACTGACTTTTGAAATGTACCTTTAGCCAATAAGATTATGATGTATATATTCACATTTCCACACGATATGAGTGGATGTGTGGAGGACAGGACCCTTTTAGGAAAATCCCAATTTTGACATGAATTTTCATCTTAAAAACCCCTCTCCTATTCCCAATCTAGTAAATCCATGGATAACATGTATACAGTATACCGACTAAAAGCACCCTAGAAGTATGCTTGTTTGGGGTTTGAGTCTGAGAGTGAGGCTTTTCTTTTTGTCTGTCTGCTCACAATAGTATTCACATAATTAGCATTACTTTTGTATTGCCTGCTATTTTATAGGATTTCGTAATTTCGCGTTGCAGGTAAAAACCTACAGCCAGAGTTTATGTGGAATGCATAACTCCTGCATTTTACTGCAACCCTATCCCTTGTTACATAATATGTCATTAATTTTTGAAGCCACAACTCACAATGCTACAAAGTAACAACCGCGATCAGACTTCACTTTTCTATTATTTCAAGCTTGAAAAACCGCTGCCACACTTGTGTCATGTCAAGCATTTACCAACTTGAAAATTACATAATTCCTCTTCTCAAAGGCCATCAGGCAGGACAGGGGTATAATTATATCGTACTTGAAATGGTAATTTGAAGCTGCAGTTAATAATAAATTGTTTTATAATGATGTGCCTAATTATCTCAATCAAGTACTTTTTATTTGTACGCAAACGAATGAGGGTTTACAGTAATCAAGTCATTTGGATTAAAGCGTAATGAGCAAAATCCATGTAGGCGTTTTAGGAAAAGTAAAAGTCAATCAAAAATCGTATTATTTATTTCTGTGTATTAATACCAAATCTGACATTTATACATAATATCCAAGTATTTATGTAAAGTGAAGAGGAAAGTGAATATTTTCTAAAGTGGATAGCTGATATATGGAAAATAAATTTAGAATCAGGGATTCCTTATTGATGCTTTGCAAATCATACACAGCATAAAACGAGTATACATATCTCATCGAGCTGACATCCCTTTCTCCCCTAGTTAGATCACAAAATGCAGAAGTATATTTATTATATCCCATGTACGTTTGTGTGGTTGTGGTCGAGAATACTTGAGTGGAGAAGGAGTTTAAAAGCTTGACACCCTGCTTTCATTTCACAGACTCTCGTATTACATTTTCTACTTGAAGTGATTTCGGTTGTGGTTGGTCTTTAGTTTGTACTTCGCCTAGTTGGCTCGTGTAGAAGTGTTAACTCCCTTAGGCTACCTCCAACAACTCAAGACTGCGTAAATTATGTAAATAAGGCTTATTTAATTTCCCATTTGAATCGCTGACAGCTAACTTCTATTTTAACGACAAAAGACAGCGGAAACGAAATGAGTGAATAAATATAAATGCACCATAGCTGCTGCTCTTGGTTTTGCTTGGATAAATCAAATGAAAGAGGAAGAGCTCTTTATATGCATGTAAACGCTACAACCGTCCGTAGTGGTAGTAAAGTTCCAGAGGAGGAGAGAAAGTTGAATACTTGATTTATGGGACTTTGAACAGGTTTGCCCACGTAGAAAATGACTTTGGTTTACGCACACACACACCATTTCATGGTTTTTCGTTTGGTTTCCTGTGGTTTGCAGGTTAAAGTAATTAGATGTATTTAAGATATTATATGTATATTTTTGTCCTAGTAGGAGAAACTTTAGGATTGGAACTAGTTAAGGTGTTAACACTTAGAGGCTAATCTATGATATTACAGAAACCTTTCGAGATTTCCTGTTAACAAGAGATCCTTCTCTTTTTGTGGTAGCAAATTAGATTGTATTGTTACACACATCTCTCTGCTTTGGATCCGAACTAGCTTACACCATATAATTTTCCAACACTCACACATTTCCGCCCATTTATTTATACACTTTATGAATAATAATTCAAACTCGCTTCGCTAAATTCTGTGACTGTCCAGTCAATACAGAGAGTACTACAAGTAAAAAAAAACAAATCAACCTAATCTTAGACAGCCGGCAGCCAGTCTCCTAATTTTCATAATTCAAAGTTGTGTCGAAAACAGCTGAAGCAGTTGAGTAAATGAAGAAAAGAGTGAGTTTTAATTACACTCATTGTCTGTTTCATCCACTGCAATACTTGTTTGGTAGACTAATTGTCGGCTTAAGCGCTCTACATCAAGATTTGACTAGTTCTTTTCTATTTAGATAATCATCAAACTAACATTGTTTCGACAACTTCATAAATACCTCAAGAAACGCTCTATCGTTCTCTCAAGCTGTGAAACTTCAAAATATTATCTGGTAGAGGATGAGCATAATGAACGCATCCTTTCATTTTGTATACATACATCTGAAACTTGAGACTTATAAAAGAACATAGCCGTAAATTAAAAGCGAGATGATGATGAGGTTGTAAGCGGAAGTAAATCTTTCATGACTGGACTTTCCCAGAGTATCCCAACACATTTCATACTATGTACCTATTAGCCGCACCACACGCTGCAATGAACATTTAATCGGAGAGATTATGAAAGTCTCGTGGTGTACTCTATAGAAGAATTATGCAGAAAGTGTTTATGAAAAGAAAGGGATTTTGAATAACTGCTGACAACGCGAGAGAAGAGGAATTTATGCTGCGAGGAGATTATGTCACAACGTGTTAAAACTCTAATGAACAACTCTGACAAGGATGATGATTATGGTGACAAGATGACGGTTCTGATTTAAACAACGCGAGAGAAGAGGAATTTATGCTGCGAGGAGATTATGTCACAACGTGTTAAAACTCTAATGAACAACTCTGACAAGGATGATGATTATGGTGACAAGATGACGGCTCTGATTTACTTCTCTCGTTTATTTTAGTAAGATGGGTGGAGCTAGTGCCATTTTGTAAATCACCAGACACCACACCAGACTTTCACCGTCACAATTTCATAATCCATTTTAGACATTTACTGTGCTTTTACCGGGTGTCACAAAAGACTTTCCTGCTTTATTTTCATAAAAATCCCAAACTTTTTGTACGGAAGTTTACGATGATGATCAAAATTTCCTCATTGATAAAAAATTTACATTTCTTCTCTATTTTTCTTAGAGTTTTGTATATTGAAGTGGTTGATAATTTTTCATTGCTTTCTTTACAGTAAAACCCCTTTTCGTTCGAATGCGGCAACGTCAAGCTGAAAAACTTGTGGCTGGCAAGGAGTACCGTCTTGTTTGCGAAACTGCAGGGTCCAAACCCCCAGCCCAACTAAAATGGATCAAAGGAGGGAGAGAAATCACCCAAGTCAGCACACAGGTCAGTCCAAGCTCATTTATTATATGTAAAGGAAATTGAATATTTTAGATCTGATCTTGATTATCATTCTTTTTTCCTCGAATATAAAATATGTTGCATAAAATATGCACATTTCCCTCTCAACCGACAGACAGCTCAAATTCAAATTCTCCGTTTGAAGCATTACATTAGGCATATTTTATCCTCCAAGGAACGTATTCACTTTCTGCATTGCATCAAATCAGAATCGTAGTCGATGAAAGTATGCTTTCCAGCGGAAGAAAAAAAGAAAGCAATTTTTTCTAGTAAAAAGTACGCCTAGTTGGTTTTCTGCATATTGGTATAGCGTTTCGAACGAGAAAGGTATACAAAGTCATGTTGTACATTCATCCTAAATGTATATGCCGGGGTGCAATCTCAAGGCGATACATCAATCGTTTCACGAGTCAAAAAAGGAAAAAGCCATTCCAATTTGCAAAAAAAGCTAGTTTCCTGTCTTTCTTCAACTAACTCGACTTCTTACATAAGCGTATTTACAAAGCTTACATTATTACTGGCACAAGAAAAAAAAGTATGAGAAAAAAGGAAGCTGGGAAGCACTTCATCTTTACAAAACTATGAAGGCCTTTATACACACAGCAGCAGTCTTTCCGTATTATCAGACAAGAAACTTATGTGTAATGTGGTCTACAGAGTGTATTATCCGTTTGAGAACTTCTTTTACATAAATTACGCCGACACTAGATCACAAGACGATTTGGCTCCTTCCAAAAAAAAGTCTTTCTAACATTATAAGTACATTATAATAATGCATTCTACACAATTCACACATACACATAATATATTACCATATTATCACATGCAATATCTCACAGTATAAAAATTTCCATTCATTTCTTGTACAAAGTCGACCACTTTACAGATGAGTATGATGATGATGGTATAGGAAATAAAGTTGAGTATTAAGTAATTTGGAAACAGTCAGAAAGGACAAGAGAAAGTTATCGATAGCATGAAGTACATATATTCCTCTAAACTACCAATATGCTATGGGGAAACCTGACTTTACTACTATATTGCATGAAAACAACCGCAGATCAATATTGCTATCATCACCACCCAAGCATATACCACATTAGGTTGTACATTTATAATATCACCATAATGTTGGACTTGTTACATGTATGCACATTAAATACATACTTCTGGAAAGTTTTTTGAGTGTGATAAGTATGATTAATGGAAAGCCAGGAATGGAGGGAGAGTGTTGTGGCATATATCTGATCTTGTTCCAAATGTATTTCCCATATCCACACAAGAAGATATAAAATGGAGAGAATGGATGCATAAAAGGGATGATGATACTGATATGCCCGACAGTGTTTGCTTTTTGAACATTCATTGCATCACTGCTGCACACAGCGAGTAGAAGACAGACCCTTGTGAAACTCTCCGTAGTGTATATGTACTTATGTATGACTTTTGTGGGAGCAAACGAGGGAAAGCCTATCTTTCACCACAGGCTTGACCAAATTACCACATGAATTTAGATTTTTCCCTTTAATTCTAAAATGCGTTGCAGTAAAGTACTTGAAATGGGCAGGATATGATGCAAGTGCTGTGAAAGTGGCAACATGTTAGATACATTGTACAATAAATATGGAGACAATGCTTTAAGTGGTGTAATCTCATAAAAGAACATTAAGAATTGTCCCTAAAGGACTGAAACACAATTTATTTCATCACATTATTATACATAAGTGTATATGGGGTTGTACACATATGTATAGAGTTGAGTTATTGCATTGCATTCGCAATGGTCAATTCCCATTTGTACGGTTCATTAGATTTACAAACGAACCGGCATTTACAACTCATTTGAATTAGATGACTCATGTAACTAACTCATTCTTGGGTTGATTGTAAAATAGATACTTGTTATTATTTTCGAGCGGTGTTCGTTTGAAATATGTTTATGGTGTGGCTGACCTAAACTTTGTTTTTATTTACAGGACCTTGATGCGGGGAACATTACGCAAAGTACTTTTATGTTCGTCCCAACTCCACAAGACAATGGTGCTTCCATCATTTGCAGAGCAGAGAATCCGTGGCTTAATAGATCGCACATTTTAGAAGAAATATGGAATCTTAATGTTGTTTGTAAGTTGTTTAGCTCCATTTTTTATATTAAGATTTTAAAAAGTGCATGTTATATTGTCTACAGATATTGTAAAGTACTACAGTGATTGAGGCCCATCTAAATTAAAGCATGGGTAGTTCAACACTGCTTCTTTGCCTATGTAACAGTTTCACTAAAATTACGTAAAAAGATTTGCCCAAGCAAGGAAATTCTTACCGATGCTCCCCAGCTAATTTCAAAGTCTCAACTTGTCTAGCTTTTCCGCAGAGTCTAACAATATAAATGAAAACAGAAAATTCAATAACGAACCTGAGATGACTAAGGGATTTGCTGGGATGTGATGGGTCCAGACTGACAAGATGCATTGCTGCTTACGTCTTCATCAACTGCGAAGTATTCGCGGACAATGCTCGTTCTTTTGGTTACAAAGTATCGTTTGCTGAGGTTTAAAAAGCAGACAACTTAATATTCATGCAATGGTGGAAACATCAACGCGGAAAAGGTTACGAAGAAAGTAGATGTACAAATTGAATTAGACGTATGCATGTTTCCAATATATGCGTACATACAAACAACTAAACAAAGAAAGATAATCCAGTATAGTTCTGTCAATTTTGGTTTGTCGGGAAATGTTTATGCATAATATTTGTAGAAAGAGAGCAAACATGAGTACGACTTTCCAAGCTATAAGCCAACGTGAATATACAAATACGTTGCATCTTTTCTTTGCATCTTCCTTAAAACTAAAAATGCGTTTGTGCAAGATAATCATGTATGCAGGATAGCAACAAACTACGACAATTTTTGATTTCCTATAACGTACACTATATTTGATTCAATATTCTATATAGTAATCTTGTTATAATGCTAACGATACCAGTTTTTAACTGACCATCTTTGTACCAAAGTGCATCGAACTATATATTATGCGTATGAATACTTACGTCAGAATGTATTTCTAGATTGAAAACATTTTGTAAATTCATAGCATTTCTTTTGTGACAAGAAGTGACTCGTACAAAAAAAGAGTAAACGAGGGGGAGGAATAAAGAAGAGATCAGAAATTCGATGCATGTATTATTGTTACGGGATTCTTTTACGTTTTGTGTATTCTTCCCTAGTACTTTACATGCTATTATTGCCCCGCTATGCAAACTAGTCAGCATATCTGTAAAATCATGCGTGTACTCTATATACCTTATTCCAATTGTTTCCTGTCTCCTGTGGCCTTCCTACAATTTCATTGAAGATTTTTCTCCCTCATCTCCGCAGAGCTGTAGAACCCATATAAACCCAAACTTGGAAAATCAAAGCATATTTCCGGCTTTTTAAAAAGCGAGCTTTAACGGTCCCTACAAAGAAAATAAAGAGAGGAGGTTTTTATTTTTTTAACGTAGATAAACAAAAAAAGTTGAAGCTATTCTTGCGGAAATGGAATGCACTTGAACATTTACAACAAAGATACAACTTGGCATGGTAAAAATATAGAAAGGGTTGTGATATCTAAGTTGTATGCAAACTGTTAGGACATAAAACCTTCGTGCAATGTATACAACGCGTACAACATTGACTACAAAAATTTGTTTAGGAAAAATTTTCCAAAGGAAAGTACTACACGTCGGAGTCAAGACTGTCTCCGCACGTTATGCAGGTGCCTTTTTTCAGGGTCATGACTGAATATTCCCTTCGGAGTAATTTGAAATCTTGAATGTTTTAAGTTTGAGGTTTTGCTGTCGGGGTTGGTTTTTGTACGGAAGAGCAGTTCTGTTTTATATGCGCTCACCCACTACTTGTGTCACATTGACTGCACTCCATAAAGATGGGACAAGAACTGAAACCGTATTATTAAGCAAGTTAAAGAAAAGCAAACTGGAAATCAAATATGGTAAAAGTATAAGAGTGTAGTAGTGGTAACATAGTATCATTTCATGTCATATGCTATTCTACACTAAGCAAAGGCAATAATGCTACTTGGAATGGGCGGATTGTTCCTTGGTTGTTAAGTCTTATGTATAAAAAGTTGGTTTTTCTTTTTTTTTCAACAACGAAACTACTCACAGCATATAGCAGCCCATCATCATCAACCGCTACTTTTCCGTCGTAGTAAACTAATACTGCAATATGAGGTAGAATGAAGTAGTGCGTGCCGTGTCTTATTTTCTTGAAAGTTGACTCTTGAACACTGTGGATATCTCCTACACATTCAAGATAGAAACAAGAGAAGAGAGATTAGAATGAAAATCACGTTCTGATTTGTCTCCTGATGAAGACTGAAGAGAATGTGTGTAGGGAAAAAAGTTTTTTTACGTACGACTTTTTCTTCTTCATCCTCTTTTGGCTTTTGTTCCTTGATTCTCCTCTCTCTCTGCCTTCCCTGCCAGTTTGACTCTTATTCCTCTCGACAACTCTCCTCCATTTACGTTTTCATTCCTTTCTGCATCTATGGTTTCACTTCTCAACAACATGGCATATTAGGTTGGAGAGTGAAACTGGGAGATCAAGAAAAAAAACGGGGAAAGGTTGCTTGACTAGGTTTACGATATACTTTCCAATGGGTTTTAGTATTTAGTGCTTGATGCTTCGTATTAATTAGCCTTATACATAATTCTAGGTGTAGGTTTCTTTCCCTATTATTTCGTATTTCGTATGGTGAACAGATTTCTCAGTGTTGCATTTTATTTTTATAGATATTTATTTGCTTCACAAACAAAGCTAGTCAGCAGCAACACTCTGTATAAATCCGCTTTAATTTCTACCTGAAAAATAAAAGGTTTAGATAGAAGTTATTGTAAATTGTCATTTGATACGCGTTTGGTATAACATAGTAAAATTTTGAATCAACTTTTGCAGATTTATCCATGTTGTTATATTTAAGTTTAATGTTTTTGGTAAACTCTGCATTTCTTAGTAATTTATAAACTATGCTTTGGATTGTCTAAAGCAAGCAAACTAAATTAGACTTAAAATGTTCTTTCAAACAAAAAACTAAACGTTACGAGTATTTATGATAAGAGACAGTGTTCAAACCGTCATACTTATGTATAATTATGTTAACTCGATAACA
>JAHZNG010000972.1:0-15152 GCA_027744375.1 Orchesellides sinensis
AATACTGTCCAGTAATGGCGTAAATACTGTTTTGTGGATATAAATTACCATTGGATGTAAAGCATAATTATTATTTTAACTATAGGGGAAGCATCAATTAGATCATGATCAAGAAAAGAATCAAAGCCAAGGTACATTTGACAGTAGTTTCAACTACAAGAATGATAGCCATTGCCAAAAGTTTAGTCACCCTAAAAACACCAAGATCATTCTAAATCTGCACCTGATGCGCTTCCTTAATATTTAAATCACGTTATATTTCGTTCGATTTTCATGAGGTAAAGCTTAATACATCCATTTGACTAAAACAATTTTCGTAACAAAAAAATATATAGACGGAAAGAGACATTTATGATTGAATACCTATGTGAAGGCCAATGTCTTATGGTACTTCAGTCAAAGTTTTGTATTTAATTTACAGCCGCACCCGTGTCAAAACTAAGATTACAATGTAAAGCTTAGCACGTTTGTAAAGAAATGTTTATGCATTTAATCATTTACTATGCCAGCTGGTTGACGCTGATGCTCAGTAAGAAAAGATTTACAACAAGATAATCAGCGAAAGGTTGAAAACAGTGAATGCAATATTCGGTGAAATATCACAGTATTAAATCAGCCTTCATTGTAGATGCCGACGGTCCTGACTACGCTTTGGATTTCTTATGCTTACGAATAAGATTCGGCACAAAATATTTTTAATGCATACATGCCAAGTGAAACGCTCTGCAGATCTTCTGGCACCTGCACCTGACGTAGTATACGACAAGTGCATAATCCTAATCCGCAGTGTTGTTTCAACATTATCATTTTATGCATGTTCTGTACGTTTGGTGGTTAAAGAATTAATACAACATTATCACAAATCTTATGCGTGTCCTGTTTTATCAAGATGAGCGTGTAGCTTCTTTACTGAAACAATCTGAATGAAGTGACGATCCCGTTAGATGAACCCAACACCCAGATACACACATTTTGAAAACGATTTAATGTTCATACTAAATATCCACTGACTACGTTGACCAATATTTTTTCTTTCGATTTTTAGCATGAGATTTAAGTAGGTAGTTGAACTTCTTTGGCAGAGTCATAGAATGCAATTCATTATTTGTGATCTCTCAAGGCCTGAATATTACAAGCAAGATTCCGTGCAAACACTCCTCAAAAAAGTCAAATTTTTTAAAGAATCCGGTTTATTGACTGTAGTGTAGTGTAGTATTAGTTAGAAACGTGTTTACTCACAGTAAGGCAGTGTGTTTTGTTTATGAATACGAATATTATAGCAAGCCTAATCCCAGGGATATAAATTTTCTATTGAGCATAGAGCATGAAAACTACAAACAGGTATGGTTTCAAAAACTTCATTCACATGTTGATATGCAATCATACAAGTTTGTTTATATTAAACAAGAATCATAAGGTTAACCTTGAACAATTCAACAATTACAATGGGAAAATAACGTAAAGTTGTCTTCTGACTATTTTAACACTGATTATACGAATATGCTTAATGTTTCAAGTATTGCATATTTCATTTTATTTCCACGATTTACACGAATATTAATTCCATACAATCTTAGACAATGTTCCACATGGATATACTACGATATAATATGGTTTCCAATTCCAGTTCCATGTACACTTCCATATTTGATCTAGGATATCCTGTCAGTTGTATTTTTATGCGATTCTAAATGGAGGTTGTAATAATTATTTTTCCTAATGAAGTTCTGTGAAAATGACATCAGGAAACTATGCGCCATAATAATAATAAAAGAAACCTAGCTATAATGTATATATATACGCGATGTAACATAAAGTATGCTTTTGCTTCATTCAATATCACGGCTTCAGCCAGGTCAAGAGTTTAAAAACCCAGAGAGCTACATGTGGCAATGCTCTATTCTGTTGCCACATATATCTTAGCTTCCGCTCTATCCTCTCGCACTTGCAATTCAGCAGCCCGAATTTTTTTATGTCTGAATGTCTTGGCTTCTTTGAAGGATATTCTTGTCTAAATGCACAATTTTAACCAGTGGGAATAGGAAATCTAGAGTCTATATTGTAATCATGGAGGAAGTGAACGGCTCACATTTACCTCTCTTAGTAGTTCAGCGTTCATGACTTACTCAGAATGTGAACAGATAATACACAATAATCGTATTACGTACATACTTTGTATGTTAGTTCTATAATCTAAGGAAAGGCATATTTGAAGTTAGCAAACGATGCCAAAAGCCCGAGTTTGAATTCAGAAGGGAATGCATGCTGACTCAACCTAAAAAGCTTTCCAATATAACATGGGCGATTTCATTCTAACATCTAAAGATGACTTTTGTAGTGTAAAAGTCGCTAGAACACTTTTTTTCTCAGTTGGCAGTACGTGCAACGAGACCAGCCGAATGTTTTAAAGTAAAAATATCTTAAGCTAAAGCTGGATTACAAATCTTGAGACGTTCCTAAATATCCCACACCATAACAGCCACGAATAAGCCGGCGTTTGGAAGTAGGTGATGGTGATGTTCAGAATGTTACACATCTTCTACAGTTCCGAGCTTAATTTGACTAAGAAAGGGCAATGAATCTCTATGCATGCTACATGACAAATTTTTTTTATGATTGATTATATAATGGTTTTTAAAATGATTAAATAGTATGTAACCTAAATCTGAAATCATTCAGATTTCAGGGTACGCATGTAATTCACCTTCCATTTAAAATCGTTGAGAGCGTAATACATTTAGTCTATGCTCATAAATGGCTTATGTAAATCTTTCAAATGGTCGTATAATGAATGTCAATGTCAAAATGATATTGCATTGCGTATTATATTGTTTCGTCTTCTTGTGTGTTGCGTACCCCAGTACCCCTAATATAATTTCATTCCCTAAGTTCCAAAGAGTGTACCATTACGACCTTGCTTCAATACTTGAGGTTTTGTTGCTCAATTATGTATCTCTGTTGAATAGCCCACATCATAAAAACACTTGCCATGATTAAACACATAACAATATTATTGTCCACTACCTAACTACCTACTGCATACTACATAACGATAATATTAATACATTTTATGTGAGTAGATTGCAGATTTGCACTAAACAAAACAGCAAAACATCGCCATCAGTACCTACGTAAATCTAACCATTAGATTGGTGTTCTAACCAAACTAACCCACAGAAGACTAGACAAATGTGGCATAGCGCACCTTCCAATAAAAGCCTCAAAGCAGTCATAAAATAACTTTAAAAGTAAAACAATGACGATGATGCATTGCTCAAATAAAACAAAGTATTTTTGATTACCTTCTCCTTGGCCCTTCCCACGGACCTTTGGAAGGTTTTCCCAATTTTGGAATCCACCATCGTTGACATTCCTTTGGAATCGTTCTGATCCTCGGTCGACGTTTTGACGGCTTTTCAAGTACAATTACTTTCCTCCAAAAAAATGTCTGCAGTACAGCAGACTTGACAAAAAATGATTTCCCTAACGGAAACTAGTATGGAACAACACTGACACAAATGCTGAAAACCAGCACAGCTTTCAGCAAAATTATGTATAAAAAAATCACACAAAAATAGGAATTCCTAAGAAAAGAGTTGTTTCTTTTCCTTCCAAGTAGAAAAACGAATTATAAAAACTACACCTGTAAAACACGTTCACTTTCCACCAGGAAATTTTTAAAAAACCTTACGATTAACTATGAAAATATTATGGAATCTGAAATAAGGATGTTTCAAAACTCAGCCAACACTGTTGAGTGTGTTGTGAAGGGCGTTTGTTTGGTCCACGAGTAGACTATGACGGCGTTGTTTTCTGCATGCATTAAAAATTCATAGTTTATAAATATTTATTGAATACCAATATAGTAACTCCCAACTAATCATATACTAACATAACATTACACAAGCGTCCTATTGTTATGGCCAAAAATACACATCATAAGTAAACTTATTTGCATGCATGCAAAATGCAGACGCGTTCTTATATTTTCCATGCATAATAGCAATATAAATGGTCCGTGTACTTACTTTGAGTTAACCGAGGTGTACAAATTTGTGGGCTCTTCTCTCTTCTGACCGTGTGTGAAAATGTGATTAAAAAACAATAAATGCTGTAGAGCAGTGCTACTATACACAGCTAACCAAACAGCTGAAGAAGAGGAAAAACATAGATCACATCGGAAGGGAAGGTAGAGTCTGACTGACTGAAATCGCCTACTACTGCCAATTTTTTTTTACTTTGCTGAACTCCTTTCTATTTAGACCTTGCCTTTTAATGTTGTTGTGTGTTTGTTATGCTTTTTGTATGGTAACACTACGTTGGTGGCTGATCTGATGTCTACTTTCCTCTTTTTGTGCACTAAGCTCTTCCTTTCCTTCATCTCTTTATGTACATTGTTTGTTCACATTCATAATGTCGTATGTGTACGGTATATGTATCTGTACTCGTGTAAGCATAATACCTGAACTCATGTACTTACTATAAGGATTTCTCATTTCTGTACAGTTTTTGTGATGATGAGCAACATAATAATCTTCATAAACAAAATCAAGAACGTTCGATGCATAGGGGTAATATAACATACGCTGAATACGGTATGCATACAAGTCAATATAATATTGAAGCTGCTGCTGCTGCATCAGTTTTGGACATCTCTTCAGTAAAGGCATGCTATACTCTAACAATCTAACATAACATAACATAACACATAATGTAGTATCGTTTGTATCATATAGTGAGTGACTTGCTGACATCCGTAATCTGTACATATTCATACATTTCTACACACTCACTCACACGATAGAAATAAGATGCATCTGATGCTTTTAGTCTATGAGGCAAATATATGCGTACCGTTTCCACTTAGTTTATTTATACGCTTAGGTATCAGCTAACAAAAAATCCTTACTCTCTAATCACAATCACAAGGACTGAAGAAGATGTTGAATATGAACATTTCAGGCATCTTGTCACTATGTTGTGTCGTATGCGATACTTTGTGATGGCGTTGTCGCTGCAAGATATTCTCCTGAAGCTTCTTTCAGTTATATAGTGCCTACAAGCCTTGCACATTGCCGATTGCTACAACTATGTAGCGGTTTTAACTTTGCAATGCGGTAGCAACCTAAAGGTTTTATTCAAAATCTGTGGAGAAGACCCTATTAGTATTTTAACTTTACCTTGTGGATTTAAATCAAGAATGGGATAGATGAGGCATTGAAGAGATAATAAAGTACGAGAGGAGAGGTTCTAACTCTAACAAATGCAAATTATGAATAGGTATATATTATGTATATAGCATAAGTAAGTAACAAACTACCTTCTATATGTACATGCATATTGAAAGTTGGAAAAAGTAGAACAATGAGCCTGAGCCTGTGTGTTACAGTACGCATTTTCTTCAAGATTTTTAAGTGGATAATTTTTTCTGTACTAGCAGTAATTAATTAGTACTTAGTATTTTGGTAAAATAAACCATGCTCTCTCAAATAGAGTTTTTATAAAAACTGAAAGGAACCTCGTTTCTAATCTAAATATTGAGTTAGATATACATCCATTAGCGTTTTACAAAACGACGAGACACATTCCACATGCAACAAAATATTTCTAATTAATTAACTCCTTTATAGGTACAAATATTAGCTATCATAGGGAGATACGCAAACAGTTAATTTACTGCTTTTTGAAATAATCGCACAATTAGAATTTGTTTTATATAATGAAATATCAACAATTTTTTCATAAATTCCCTAACGTAGAATTTGCAGTGTCTAATGTCTCATTCATTTCTCATTATATGATCAGGGCTTTATTCGCTACTCATATGTTCCTGTGAGTATTTATTGATTAATTGCAATATTACATGATAGCTTGAAGATTTTAACAGAAAACGTAAAACATGTCCTTTACAAACAAAGAAGCCTCCATCCATCTGCATCCTTTCCATAATCACTAATCCCTCAGCAATTGCAAATTGCAATTGCACACTACCTAATGCCTATTTATATACCATGCGAAGCAAGGCTGTTGGAATCAGCGCGAGCTCCACTTTATCCTCAAAGTATTTCACACACTTATACCAATCTGGGGCACCCTGATACTATCCATTTACAGCGGCACTCCATTTGCACCTTCTTCATACACATGCTTATCAATACCAAAACAACAAAACTTGGACTCCTCTTGCCTTATAATAGACAATTCCAGTTTTAATAACATTTACTATTACGATTAAGAAAAGTTAATATGGCGTTTACTTCACACGTGCCAGGTTCTGTGAGCTTTGACAAAGTCGCGTTAAGTTTGGGGTATGTCCCATACAGTGGAGGACCTAAGGACTACAAATCGTGCTACTCTTACAGTGAAAAACTATCCACGTTAACTAACCCCATTTGTTTTCAACGGGATGTTATTCTTCCAAACGCCCAGGCAGCAGTTCGGAGGGATGAAGGTGGTAGTGGCATCATCCCAGTGGCTAGGGGATGCAGGGGGAATCAAATTGACAACGAATTTCCGCTAGAGTCCAGAACACCCTTTGCCATGCCGTTGGTCATGTACCCCACTATAACAAATGGACGCTGTTTGCATGAGGTGGACATGTGTGCGATGCCTGTGATTAACTGGGAGAATTATATTCGCGACTTTAAATGTTCCTTACGTCAACCAGTTTCACTTTATGACCCCGATAAGAGGTAAGGATGAGGGACACATTAGAGATTTAATGGTGCGGAACTGTTGCAAATTCTAATGGGTTGATTGCTGGTTTTTTAGGAAAGCACCGGGGGAGGAGTTATACGAGGAGGAAGTTGAAAATGAGGAACAAAATGATGACTTGTTAACGGAATTGGAGGAGATTGACAAGGAAGAAATTAATGACGTAGATGATGGCAATGAAGATGGCAATGCAGAAATACCTCAAGAAGAAGAAGAAGTAGCAGGAATGATTGGTATGAAATATAAGTTGCAATATTTGATATTGGAAAAATATTTAAGAACGATGTGAAGTGAAATGATGGATGTTTGATTGTGGTAAATTGTACAGGGGTCAAGAAGTCCACTAGAAGATGGGGTAAAGCAAAAGTTGGGAGGACAGGAAGAAGGATGAACAATACTGAAAGTGTTGTACACAAGTTGATTCGCTCAGAGGGAGACACCAACTTTGAAGAAACTATTGAGCATAGAAGAAAACGACAGATAGAACAGAATAAGAGATTATTTGGCAACCAAAGAATAACTACAGAAGCGAGAGTGGAAGACGCAATTGATTATAAGATGAGCAAGAGACCTGAGCGGTATAAACTACCAGCGATGTCGTTAGCTAAGTATAAGAATCAGCCTAAACTTAAGGTTGAAGGGACGTGGAATTATCTTTTTGGAGGATACAGTGGTGCGTGTTGTTTTATGAAAACGGGATCATCGTATAGATCATCGCAAAAACCTTATCTGTTCGTTGGAAAAGGATCTCATCTAAGTAAGTTTGATAACTTATTTTGCGTTTTTGTCGTACTAGAGAACGTTCATTCTAAATTAAAAAATCAAACTTTGGATGAAACTAATTTTTGACCAACAGGAGCTGTTAAGCTTTGTGAATCGCCTAAATCATCATTTCTTTCGTGTAAAGTTGAATCTGTTTGGGAACATGATCTTGAGAACACGCCGTCCCGTTCTGAATGTGATAGTGAGAAGCCTTTAAGCAATGTAGTTTTTCAATTGGTGCCTAGTGAAAAAAACCAAGTTTTGGGTGTGAGAAGAGGAAAAAGTATTGAAATTTATAGTACAGACGAAGATGTGCCATATTTGTTGGAATCGGTACCAAATGTTTTTTATGGAACGAAGACATCTTACAGTAATAAGAAAAGCAATTTAGAATTTCTAAAAAATCCTCTTCTATTGGGATTGGATTTTAATCCTTCATATGCTCCAGAACTTGTTACGATAGATGAAAACTGGGTTGTGAGAGTTTGTAATTTTGCTAAAGTGTAAGTTATGAAGCAAATTAAACAGAAATACTAATTTCTAAGTATACTGTGTGTGAAGGCGTGAAAGCTGGAAAATCTTAATACGAACCAGGAAATCTAAAATCTGTACTTATGTGCTATTTAATTAAAAAATATTTTAATACCCTTGATTCCAGGTTGACTGAAAGTTTATATGAACTCCCTAAAAAACCTAAAAGTCGTATTACACCGGACGGCTGCTCACCCCTCAAATTGAATGAAGCTGCTGGGGTGTCATTTACACATTTTGGCAAATTACTCTACGCATGGGCTGATTCTACTGTGTACCTTTACGATCGAAGAGATGTCAAGCAATCAAGATGCAATATTTCACCAATATTTGACCTTCGACATTGCTTGCATTCTCATGCATTGAGTGATCAAAAATTTTTCCACGAGGAGCGGACTGCCGTAAACGAGTATATTAGTTGTGTTAGGAGGAGTCAGCACGATCCATACTTTTATGTAGGTACAACATCAAAACTCTACTTGTTTGACATTCGTGCTCCATCACATCCTGTAATTAAAGTATCTCATGGGATGCAGTCACCACTCTCTTATATGGAAATAGTTTCTGTAAGCTTTCTTTTTTCTTATTTATTTAGGGTGGTATTGTTTGCGATTCACCTAAACCTTATAAGTAAACTAAGTAAAGCTTTATTAATTAACCAAAAAGCTATTTTAACCTGTTAAGGTTTGAAAGTTTCTAGTTGTAGTAAAAGTGTCTTCCGATGATAATTTATATTTTAATTCATTTATTGATATGTAATGCATAATTTTGTACTTGTATTTAGGACGATAACTTTGAAATATTGGTTGGTGGAAGTCAACGTGTAGCAGAGACAATTTGCATGATAACTGATCGGACTCACGTAAACTGCATAGATCGCCCTGAATGTACGCAACAAAATCCAGTTCTTCACTGTTATCCTCACCATCTATTAAATTCACGAGGGTATTTTGAAGCTGCCTTTGGAGAAGGATATGATTTTCCTTTGCCATTTACTCATGACCTTGTAAAAGAGCACCACTATGCGTGGACCAGTGGCCTTGCTGTCTGGCCTTCTAATATTAAAAGAAATGTAAGAAAACCAGTTGGTGTAATGGTTGCAACTTCAAATAACTTTGGCGATGTATTTTTGCAGGTACAGTATCATAAAATAAGTCAATATTAATACAACAGGGACAAGATACTATACAAATTCGTTTAATTTTATAACAGGAATGGAATCAGAAGCCAATACCTTCCCACCGGAAAATAAATCAGGATGATTATAAAATGCGATCTTTTATGCAGAAATGGCAAAAATCTATGTCCTTGATTCCTTGTATTTCAATATTTAATGAGTCGAAACCTTCAAAAAACAAGTTCAAACCGTCGGACTGTTCCCTTTTATTAGAAACTGCTGCAACAAGAATTGAAAAACTAACACGAGTGCGTGATTCTTTTTTTAATCCGTTTCGACCCAATGAATTGCAGAATAAAAGTAATGTGCAGGTGATGATACCAATTGATGAGTTGGTTTATCAGCTTCAGAAGTATAAAGGAAATAAAGTCAAAGGGATACTAAAAGAGTGGAGTTACCAGGCTAGTACTGAAAATGCAAGTGAGACTGAAATGGTGGGGTCTGAGGAAATGGAAATTAAAGAAGAACCACCTGATTATGATATTCCTTCTCCGTCGTCTGTTCAAATAATAGATTCAGAATCATGTCCGGAAGAGGAAGAATTATTCCCCAAAGCAAAGCAACTACTCACATCGACGGAAGCAACTGATAATACGAGTGACACCGATAACGCTGAGAGTAATGAAAACTTATTACAAGTAGAAACGGTTTTGACTTCCGAAGACAATGACGGTTTCGTGCCTTCTTCGTCAGAAATAGATAGAGTAGCGAAAAATCTGAATCAGACGTATGGTCATGGTTCTTTTAACGATCTTCAAGATAAGGTGTGGAAGGAAATTATAAGGTCAAGGGTCGATTTTTGTTCAACCCAGTACCTCTCTCGTTATATGAATGGCAACAACTTGGTTGTTGCTTNTAGTCAAATGTTTCCAAATACTGATACTCAGACTGCTGGAATATTTTTTGATCAATATGATCAGACAGACGAAGCTTTACACAGCTATTCATTTACTTCAAGCCAACGACCGACAACTTCTCTTTCTTCAAAAAAGCCATTGACGAAACAGGGAGGTTTTCGGTAATTGTTTTATTAAAACTACATGTAATGGATTGATTACTTTACAGTAGGTATAGTCATATACAAAACAGACTCTACACAAAAAAAATGCTTTATTTTTGTATTCTAAATAAATTTTTTCTATCATAAAATTGTCCAAAACACTGAACAACAAAAATTAGATTGTTAAAAGTCTAAATTTTATAAATTTATCATATATTACTAGTAATTTCTATTCATTTAAGATAAAATGTAGAACTGTATACTTTCATGCATTTGTATGATGCAAGTGTTACATAAATGCACAGCAAATAATTAGGAATAGAATGGCAACTGGGAAGACAAAGTAAACGCCTAACCTTGGTCGACAGCTTGAAATAAGGATCATTTGAGACAGAGAATCTTCATCTGAAACGCCGTCTTGTAAGGGCACTTCCAGAAGAACCTTTTCTGATGAAAGAAAGTTCAGTGGAAGAGAACATTGTGTGGTATTTCTGCAAGAGTGAGTGAAATTTGGAAAGCTGTATACAACCTTTTCAATGTTAAACCTTGCAAATATGTCATTAGACACGATGTCGTTGTCTGAATAGAATATGTAATAGTAGTAGCCAGTTGATGTGATCTCATGCACGGTTCGCATTCTTAAAGCATATTTCATCATAGCATCCTGACTTTGGCAGCGTAGTGAAGAAGAAAATGTTTGCGTGAACAAAGTATCACCTCCGTAGCAGCTCCAAAGATTTTTAGCAAATGAAGAGCCAGATGACCTTATGTCTTCCTCGTCAATAACTTCATCCCCATCTCCGTGGGTTTCCATTTCATCAGGCTCCACACCTACTGGGTTTGGAGGCATGTCCTCAATTTCAATTTCTTCAGTATCCTCTAATATAGGTAGATTAACTGATTGTTCCGTTGTCGTTGCTTCTCTTCGTGACCTCCCTATTTCCGTTGTATTATGTACTTCAGGAGGGGCATCCAAATCTAGTGTACGATTTTGACTTTGACGATTGCGGTTGCGATGTATTTTCATACTCTCATGGGCTGTTTGAACTCCTTTCTGATTCTTCTCCCTGAACCTACCAGTGCCTTTATTTGCAATTTTTAGTTTGTTTTTTCTTGATTTAGACTTCGGGGATGCTGCCGTTTGATTTGGAACTGTCCCATCTTCCGCAAGCGGAAGCAACTTTTTGACAGGGTCATCCATATAGTCGTAATCTTCTAGCTCATGGGCTACATCCTGTTCTCCTTTACGGAATGTAACTGTGATTTCACCTCCCTGAGCAGATTTATCATCTTCCCACGGTTCTACAATATCTGGGTTGGGAGATGGGTCTAGGAGTGCGCAGTGTTTCAGATTCTTATTCCCTTTCACTACCATCAATCTTGCTCCATCAAACCTATTAAATACATACAATTTAAGAAACCTTACGCTAATCTTTTGTACATAATTCGGGACACATAGTTAATCTAATCGTCAGAATGAAAAATTGTATTAGCTTGCCTAGAACAAACAGATAAGATAACTTTCGATCCCTGGAGTAGAAAAAATCCCCAATATTCCAAGCTGTCGTCAGCTAACTGCATATGCTTGTCCATTTCAAAAAGTTGCAAATCTTCGGAAATTTGTGGTTGCTCATCTAGGAGGTACGCGTGGAATGTAGCATTCATCCAAAGATCATGTTTTTCACACCAGAAGGTTGAAATCGGACGATCCACAGTGACAAGGTCAGATTCTCCTAATGTGTACAGGACATCAGAAAATATTTGATACCGAATATATAATGGAGCAACCAGAAGAAGGCACGGCAAAATAATTGTCATCAAACAAAAAACGGCTACGCGTAACGCTCCCGTAAATCTTTGCTGTGCTCCTGTAAATTCGTTAAGACATCTCAGTGAATTAAATTTGCACTTTCAGCTTTCTCAGTATATATGTAATATACTATATTTCCTACTACATGATTTGAAATACGTTCCACGAATTAAAACGTGTTATTTACTAATAATTTGACTACTTTTCAACGTAAAGCTTATTTCATTTTAGTAAATGTACTTTTTTCACCCATCGCTAGTTTAGCTTGTATATATGCAACTATGATTCTATTCTGTCCCTGTCTGTGATGTTGTTAACCTTTTTAATTATCCATCCTAGATTTTATGAGAGTGTTGCACTTGTTGCATTAAGTAAACGAAAGACCAACATTTTTGTCAGAATTTGTTCATCGACTATTTATAACTTTTTGCGAAGTAATGTCAAATATAAATATACATTATTTTCACACAATCAAATTTTTTAATGGTTTGTATCAAGAATCCTACATTTAACAACTTTGACATCAGTAGTATTCTAGGCAAAATTTGTTTTATGGTCTTAAAAGCTGTGGCGAGTTATGAGTTAACTGTTAAATAATAATTAAGTATCACGCGATTAGTCATGCAAAACATGAAAGTAAAGAAACACAAATGGAATTCTCAATGGGGGTAATGATGTTAAATTTTGAGGGTTTCATAACGGATTTATAATTTTTCCCACGTGTAGGACCCCTGTACATTAGTGCGCTAGTGAACATGAATCATGACGAACGTAAAACACTAAGTACGTCACTTATACTTATCCTATCTCATTTATATGAAAGAATAGTTTGTGCAACTTAAATGTTCTTGCGTAAACAATACATGTACATATTTTGCTATTGCACAAACCCCAAATGTACTTATTGAACGATAAATTCAATTCAACTTAAACCATTCACGATTTGTACTTCATTTGTAATTCTGGAAACTTACCACCCAAGTCACTGATTGATTGGTAACGATAGTACGCAGTTACTGATCGATTTTCAGATAGCCCCATGATGTATACATATACCACGCAGAGTGAAATGTATTGAACAGATTGCTTTTACGTTGTAGTTTAAACTGAAGTAAAATCTGTTGAACTCATTTACTGATTTACTCATTTAGTATACAAAAAAATGCTAACAGATAATTCTTATTTTCTATAATGAAACCAATCCTGAAAAAACCCACCACCTACTAGAACTAATCAGGACTCGACCCATAACGTAACTAAAGTATGAGTATAATAGTAAAGACGATGAAATGATGCGCCTTAGAATGTTTGAGTGATTCCAAGGATAGCGTAACAAATTGAATCTACAACGAAGAGACTGTGACATGTTTTAAAGCAAAACAAGATCCTGTTTAATAATAATAATATATTGGTAGACTGAAAGTGACACATACGAAAAATATTTAAAAATCTAACCATATTTGTAGTGTAAGTCTAGTAAATGCATTCTAAGATAGTACAACAAATATTCAAATATCCGTTATATAAAGTCATTGAGACTATTTGTCTAATAGGTATCTATTGTAACAACTGCATATGTGTGTAGGAGTCTTAAGTATCCTACATCCAGGTTAATTTTTCCCTTCTTTCTTTTCCTTTTCTTTTTCTTCTGTAGATTCTGATGAAGCTGATGAGTCAGACGAGCCACTGCTAGATCCTTCACGGTCAGCCGCCATCTTTAAATTTAAAAAAAATTAATTACCTGTGTTTCTCCGATTATATACATACTAGAAACCTTTGCTTACATGCGCAAGCTTGAAAATAGGGAATAATTGGATCGTTCTCAACATTGAAAAACTTATTCTTACCTTCTTATATGCAAGTTCGAAAACCTTCAATGATGCCTGTTGCAATTCATTTGTCGTTGCTTTTAATTCTTCACCGGAGATCTCCTCTTTCTTTGCAATGGCTTCTCTCGTTTTTGTTATCAAGTCTCTAATCTTTGTTACTTCTTCAGACGGCAATTGACTTTCATACTCTGTAATTTTAGTTTCGATATCATGAACTACACCTTCCGCTTGATTAGCTGCTTCAACACGTTCTTTCTTAGCCTTGTCTTGTTCAGCGTATTGCTCGGCATTCTTAACCATGTTTTCGATTTCATCTTTGCTCAGGCCACCAGATGATTGGATAACAACTATGAGGTAAACACAACATTACTTTGTTAAACACTGACCTTGCATTTTTTTAAACACAAAAGTAACAATTGTCAACATATCATCAGCTTATCCACTTACTTTGTTGTTCCTTGCCAGTTCCCTTGTCCCTAGCACTAACATGAACGATTCCATTGGCATCTATATCAAACGTAACCTCAATCTGTGGAACTCCACGAGGAGCTGGTGGAATACCTACTAAAGAAAATTGTCCAAGAAGCTTGTTGTCTGTGGCCATTTCTCGTTCACCTTGATGTACCTTAATCTCTACTTGAGTTTGTCCATCAGCAGCAGTTGAGAAAACCTATTAAAGCCCAGAATCAACAACTTATTTACATATTTTTACGATAACATTTTCCATTTAAAATACTGAAGCATCACACAACGAAAAAGCTATTATTTATACAGGTCGAAATTCAGGTTACAAGTCATTAGTAAAAAAATTGAACCTTCAGATTCATGTGTTTGGGACCGGAAGCATCCATTGTGATATATGGCAAATTAATGTCGGTTTGGAGGGAAGAAGAAAGTTCAATCTTAGCTTTTTCGGCTGCTTCCTTCAACCTCTGCATGGCCATTGGATCCTTACGTAAATCGGCTCCTTGCTATTAAAATGAACGAAAACGAAATCAATCCATTTTAGAATAAAAAATAAAGTAGCGTCGTAGTTTTTTAAATAATTCAAAACATGAGATGAAACATACTTCTCGCTGGAACTCCTGAGCTAGGAAATTTACTAAAACATTATCAAAATCTTCTCCGCCAAGGAAGGTGTCTCCATTAGTGGATTTTACTTCAAACACTCCTTTTTGAATTTCAAGTATCGAAATATCAAAAGTACCACCACCCAAGTCGTATACTGCAATTCTACATACGATAAACAAACCGAAATTAGCCAATCACAATAGCCTATTACAAATATGAAGGTAGAAGCATATCTGTTAGGCTTACACTTTATATTCA
>JAHZNG010000973.1:0-40607 GCA_027744375.1 Orchesellides sinensis
AGAGAATTTCACTTTCAGTGCCAATAAGTACCAAACTATTGCGCTGCAGCACAACCATACCCAAATAACTAGAACATAAATGACGTCATTATTGTCAAGCTTTTTTTTCGGTTTTGTGATTTCCCTGTGAAAGTATGTTTTTGAACTTCCAAGATTTACTTGATCAAATGATATACATTATGGCAAGCAATCTGTTTTGGACTGCCTGTATCAGTTTGTAAATCTTAAAATAGATATTGTTGGTTGACTGCCATTTCAGGACATTTAGAGTATGCATACTACAGTACATTGTTATATGTATATCAGATCATATTACGCAACCCCTCACAACCAATAGGAAGAGTCACCAATTAGTTTTTAAGATTTTGGACGAAATTACAAAGTTGGATAATCATTTTCTCAGTCAGACCTAAGTAATTACACAACATCTGCTGGCAACTTAAAATGTTCTTTGGTATTTAAATTTTAGTTATTGAAAGTTTATCATTGAACTTGTACTGAATTACACGGAACGGGAGCTGCTCACTGTGTCACAAAATGAATATTATGTGTATTTAGGTCGAGAGCTGACGAGAAACAACATTTTCCTCCAGCGTTTTCATGAAATGATGAGTTGACAAACAAGTCAAATAAAACTAATGACCACCCATAACACCATAATATCCTTGTTTTTGTATACATACATTTTCAAAAGTATGACATTCTTTCAAAACTTACTATATCCATGAATGACAAAGTTGTTGTTTTGGAGTAAATTTTAGACCAAAAATGTGTATTGCTGGGAGTGAAGAAGGCTGAACCAGAGGAGTTTGTAGTGGAAAATCACATGCTAAAAGATACATTAAAATTAGACAAAAGAGACAAAAGTTGATTCATTGGATTGCACACCCCCATTCCTGTTGTGAGCCAAGTAGAAAACTTTCCCGAAAAACAGTGTGAAAGAAAGAACTGAACCGAGCGTTTTAAAAGTAATATGATACAAGTATAATCGTTCAAGGATGCAAATGTAAATGAAAAGTACACATGATTTGAAATGGGAAATATGCTGAAAAAGATTTCTCGTACGTCCTAACCTTTTTAATTTGTAAAACACCCACGGTAAATAAAATGGGAAGGTTGAATGAATTTGTGTTGAATAATTATGAAGCATTTACAAAATTAGAAAGCAACTTAATTTTAAAAATGATTCAAATCCCTTAGACGTTGATTGGAATGAAAGCATCAAATCAAAGTTATTGCAAATTAAGAACAGGGGCTTAACGGGAACTGTACGATCAAAAGTACCTTTTTATAATCTATTTATTTAAAGGGAAAGGCCTGTCCTAGTATAGTCTACTTTTATAAAGTAAACATGTTTTAAAAGTACAAATTTCTGATTCTACAGCCCAGAGATTTGCTAGAATGTCGCGAGTAAAATCACGAGTCGTTATCTTGGGTACCAGCTTTCAGATTACGGTGTGAGTCCTGTTCTTCAAATTTAGAGCAAACAGAGATGTCATTCAATCGAAGAAAAAGAAAGAATGCATTGAAAATTAAATTGAGATTAATTGGATGTAAATAGCGTTTTAATTGACTAAAATGCAAATATAGTACCTACCTACTTATTCACAGCTAAATAAATCATGTATCATAAATATATACATAAAAATACTAATGCATTCACGCATGAATAGCACAACATAACATCAAATGACTTAAAATCAAAATATACCCTGTTCTACTTTTGAAAATAACCTGTAATAAATCAAGCCATTTGACATTTTATTGCTAGTATCGTTGTCTCTATTTCACATCAACCATCAGAAACCCACATGCCTGGAACGCTTTCCCTGACTGAATAGACACCTTAATTACTGCAAGGTAACTATAAAAGGGGCATTTAAATTAATACCAACCAACCACGACCAAAGAGTCCAAACAAAATCATACATTTGACATGGTGTGAGTGAAGTGACAAACGCCATACTTTGAAATTACTTGGCTTTTGGCAGCTAATAATATATGCTGTGAGGAAAAGAGAAAGGCAAATGATTTCGAAACCATTATTTTCAATTTAGCACAGAAAATATGCATTCATCCAAGCCACATCACAAAATTGGTACATTTCCATTACTTTCACTCACTATTTCAACTTCAAAGTTTACCTTTACCATGTGATTGTGGTAGTTGGATGGTGACAGTGATACAAACTGTAAAATATTGTGCAAGATGTTTATTTTGAATGCAAATGTTTTATCGAAGTTTGCTTTGAACGTTTGACTTTGTAATGAATATTATCACAGCATTGCTCAAAAACCTGCTTCCGTCGACACGAAATGTCTTTATTGATTTACACAAAAGTCAAAGAAATGCAATATACAAAAGTCTTGCTGGGAATCTAATTCCAAACATAATACCCTTGATTCTGTTGGGTTTTTATTGTTTTTAAACAGTTTATGACTCCAATTGTAAAGAGTGCGTTTTACCTTACGTAGACATTTAAGTTTAAACATAAAAGTACTTTTTATTTTGTCATTCCTTCCAAACTTTTCTTTATATACGTGAGTATATCTAAAATTAGAGAATGCAAATTTTCCCTTGACAAACCCTAAGTTGGTTGCACGTGCGTACCACTTTCTCTTTTAAACTGCGTACTTGCAAGTACGATGATGATGATGACATTTGAATTATATGCCACGAGTGCAGGGTAACCTCCTCTGCAATAAAACATTGCGTACTTTTAAAAGCTCCCAACAAAGACGCCTGGTCTCATTTATCACTGTTCACTCTTGTTTTTGCCATTTTGTCTTATAGATTCAAATGTGGTGGTTTGGCTTCCGGTGAGCATTCCTTAATGTCTTCCATCAAGCTTTCACCGCATTTGTAACACACCTTATGTAGTCTTTCCTGTTTATTAATATTCCGACTTAGTATGCCTACGCCCAAACATACCTTACTTTATACCGTAAAATGACAAATAAGGAGAAGACGCATACCAAAAACCACAAAAGGCAAAAAGGCTAGTCTCTAGCTAAAAACCTTCTTTAGCCATGCGATAGGCTTTTCTTCATCGCATTAATTTGTATCTTGCAACTGCAAGGATTTGTCCTCTTCTTTACATTTTTATGATAAAAGTGCACCAGCAGCTGTTACAAAAGACACGTGGAAGAAACAGTTGTTCTTAAATGATCTCTCCTCAAAAACTCAAAGTACCGTCGTGTGAAATATGGTGTTGTTTCTGCAGACAGTTTAACCGTTACATGACAGTGAACAATATATTTTTTACATGAATGCGATTACATCACTTTTTTGCCACACATTTTTCTAATGCTGTCTGACTGATGTCAAAAGGAAGCCTTACAACTTTCCTTTTTGTTTGTTTGAGCCCTTCTGTTTTGTTGGTACAGTACAAACGAGGAAAAAGTTGTAAATAGCTGACATTATAAGGCCACTTTAAGGCAAAAGTGCTTTTTGCCGTTTACTTTCTCTCTGAATTACATGAAAATGTGCTGGCCCTCTTTGATTCTTAATCAGGGTTTTATAGAATATACATACATTCATACAAAAGTTCCACCCGTGCTTATTGTAAACGGCTGTGGTTTGGTGTGGCAATGGCATCTACAAGGATATATGTAGCGAAAAAGTGATGCGGAATGAGAAAGGAAGAGAGCAAGTGAAATTAATTTGATGGATCACAGTAGGGAATCTTGTCGACTTTTCACTCTCTTCCTGTTTTTTCTTCGTGCTCTTTCTATCACTTCCATCCTTTTTCATGCACAAATATTCATTACACAGTACATGCATGTTCTAATGTATTTGTAAGGATTATATATGGAATTAGATCAAGGCTTTGACTGCTCGCTTAAAATTCAAGTTCAAAGGATGTAGTACGGCGTTATTATGTAATTCAGCGAGCTTATCAACTCATACATAATAAATAATGAAAAGTCCACGCAAAAGAACAATGTAATATTGCAGCAGCCGGCAACTCTTCCGCCGTTCTTTTGTACAGTATATATGTAACAAACTTGTTTTTATAGGGCATTATTTGGTACAATTGAGGAGAAATGAAAGTGTATTTCGCTCTTATACAAAGAACGAAACTAGAGCGAGAGTGGGAGGGTGATATACACGATGAGAAATAGATGTACTCAAGGAAAAGCGAAATTGCACGTGAATTGTTTCTTCATAGCTGCCTTGGGCAGTTTCTAAAGATTAAGAGACAGTTTTTGGGGATGGGAAAGTGAAAGGTGAATGTTATTTTTTTGCTCGTGCAGTTCAAAAAGAGATTTTGTTAAAGTAAGTAAATTTAATGAAATATACATTGAAGTCAGAGAACAATCCTAGTGAATAGCTTAAAGTCGTGTAAGCACATATTGAAGTACGCAATAACTGTCTTTGTATAACTGAGTCTAAGAAAAACTGGGGTCATTTGTTTTTGCTCATTTTAAAGCTTTTATCTGGTGCTTGCAGGCGAAAACCAAGAGTTTCCTATTGCGAAACAAAATTCCATTGTGCGATTTTTGTATGCCTCCCATTTATATTCTCTTTTGAACTGTCCTAATCAATTCAGTTGTGTAACCCACAAATGCGGTTACAATATATTAAATTTAAAAAATAAGCACTTTATTGCACAACTTGAGCCTTGAGCCTGGCAGCGCATTTAGCTGATTGTGTATTCTTTGAAATATACACATGTATTTCCCTTCCACCAATATACACTTTTTTTTGGTCGACATCAGGTTTACCTTGTGTTAATCCCAGTCTGCATTTACAAAGAAGTCTGTTATGTAAAGCCATGGTCGATAGTCTAGACATTTCCAAAATTCTATTAATTATAAAGACTTTACTCAGAGGCCCCAAATCCCAGAGCTATTTTCTTACGCAAGACATTACCTCTTCATCTACTTAAGCCAGACATGATTACAGAGTAAATTAAATTTAGTATCTTGAGATTATCACTGTGTATTGCAATGCAATACTCGTATACTATATTTAGATTTTGTCTAATACAACCCGTCCATTTTTCGTATGGGGAATCAAAAAATGAGGAGAAAATGTAAAGTTTCTTAATAAAATTCAGTACAACATGTTCATAAAAAGTCGTCGTGTATGTACGTCTACACATAAAAACGCACATCTTGCTTTCTCCGCTGCACATTTGCATAAAATCCTTTGTATAATTTATGGGGCTTGACAAAAGTCGTACATATACGAACATTCACAACAGGTTTACTGTAAAATGCAATTTTTTCCCAACCCACTCGGTTATTATACAAAAAAGTTACTGAACAAAATGTAGTGGCAGTCTGACTAAAATTCTGGATTTATTTAAAAGATGCATTTATATTTCTGTCGTTAGAAAACCATTTCACGATTCTCATTTTATATTATGATGTCCTGTCCATGACATTTTACTAAAAGCACCACATGATGAAACAGCGATACAATAAGCCAGTGAAGGAAGATGGATTCCTGCTTTGCATATGAAATCTCTTATTATGCAAGACGCTCACAAAACAGGTTTGTTATCTCTGCATAGACCACGCCAGTGTTGAATTGATCGTACCGCATGTGCATCCACGACGTCCCCAAGTCCTCATCTTCATCACTCAACTTGTTTTTTTTTTCCTTTTTTCGTCTAATGCTCATTTTTTTAGCTCCAGGGAATCGGAACATCTAGATAGACTGTTACTTTCCACCCGCAATGTGTCGAAAAGTTCAGCATTCACCTGAATAACTTGAAGACTACAGAAAATTGAGGAAGATGAAGCAAAAATCCCTTGTAAATGAAACTTTACCAAAAAACGAAGTTGAGAATGTGAATGATGTGATATTTTCTAGTGCAGCCTGACATGCGGTTTCCCTTTCACCCGGTCACCTTTCATCTAAACAACGTAAAAATATACTTTATAATTTTAGAGTCTCACGAAGACAGGCACTCCAAGACTGAGCATTTTGCGCAGCCACTCACTTTATCACCTTTTTAGGCGTATATCATTTTAGGTAGTATATTTGCATGTACGCATATAGTGTGTGGTGCAGAGTCCAGGGAGGTTCTGGAAAGAAGAAAGTCTATTGAAATGAAAATTCTTTTCTTTTGCTCTTACCCAGGCTAGTTTAAATGCATAGGATTGTGCGGCACAAACTCTAGTTTTGAACAGTATTGTATTCAGTATTATGAAAAGAGCACGTAGTTTTGGAATGGTGGAGACACAACTCACTCGTCAGTTTCCTCTTCCAAAATGTGTACACCGGTCGGCTTGATCACACTGTCAGAAACACAAAAATGACTTTTCTTCCAGAAAACTGAACGCTGGAAATAGAGGGAAATGACGTCGGCACGTCGGAAAGCTGGAAGAATGGAATTTTGGGTTAAAGCCTATGAAAATACACGCAAGTTGGTAATGAAATTCTATAGCCAGCGATAGCATCGTAATATGATTTCTTATGGTCATACACAAAATCTTAATTGTTTCTGGGTGTTATCATGATTCTGGGTCCGTACTGCAAAAGTCCTCATGGCAAAAATGTGTTTGGCAAAAAATTGTAAACGAAAGTTCGTATGGCAAATCAAAAAAATACATGAGGTCCATTTGGCAAACAAGAAAAGTTGTTTTGGCAAATATATTTTTTATGCAAAGAATCAATGTACAATGTCATTAATTGTCATTGAAGGAATTAAGTTAGCTATTTTATTCAACCAACCCTCAAATTTCCTAACTTTTTTTCATGTTTCTGTATTTGAAACACAACCAATGAACCTGGTTGTTTACTTTTCGAACATGTTTTAGTTGTAAAGGGGTGCTTTCCCATCTTGAAGCTTTACAAAAAAAATTCTAATCGATTTTGCTCAATTTTAAGAGTATATAGAAACTTCCACATTGATTTGTAGCTTCGCATATTGGGCATAAATCAGTTATGCCACCCTTGTACATTGTTGTTAAAACCTGGTTGTTTTAGGAATGAAGAAATAAAATTAGCAGTTTTGGGGCATTTTTAGTATGAAAAAGAAGTCAAAATTCTTTTGCCAACAGAACTCCAGTATTTTGTCTTACGGACTCCTTTGATTTTTTTTATGCAAATTGTTTTAAAAGTTAGTTTTTGCCATGTGGACTTTTGCAGCACGGACCCACTACCGTTATCATACCGGACGATATAAAACTGTTTTACGTCTTTCCAGACACAGGAATTTACTCTGTTTATGTTTTACAACAAGTAATCAACTTTGAGATGCTATAAGATGTTATGTTTTCTTTCACACTATAAAATCCTTCCTCGTATATGACGTGCTACTCACGGTCAAACGACGCATTTCCACCATATCCCCACATCGTAGACATCTATGTTTCCATCAACCGATAAAAATATTTTTATTTAAAGAATAGATAAGCGTGGGCGGTCTAAAGTATGTGCATAAATAGTGTTAGGCAAGGGTACAGAAAAAGTAAATGAACGCCAGTTAAAGATGTTCATGGGCGATTACAGGATGGGGCCGATTATTACTGTGATCAACTCAGCAATTTCAATGCCCCACTGGTTTTCTGATTCATCCTTCCGGCAACTGAAGTAAAATGGATGAAACTAGATTGAATATATTTACCTACGTAACTTATCTTGCCTAGCTAGTTTGAAATGGAATGGGTTTCAGGCACCAAATTATGAATGAATGCTATAGGATTTAGCATTTAAAACAAAACTGCTACGGAGAAAGTGGGTGGTTCTATGTATAAACAATTTTACTGAGGTAGCTGGCCTATGCCTAAATCGTATAATTATAATCTACGTTTTTATAGTTTACAAAGAAACATACTACTGGTGAGTATACAAATGTACGCTAAAGGCTCCGCTGTTGTTTACAGAGAGAAAGTAGCAGGAAATAAATCTCCGTCCGAGCATGCAGAACAAATATATATACCTTGCAAAATACACAGTGGGTGCGTTTTCGCCAAGCTACAGACTGACTATATCTAAATAATGATATTGACTTCTTCTTCACTTCCTCAAATTTTCTTCTAGCTTTTAGTTTCACCTGACATGTTATTAGGAAACTATTTACTCTCAGGAAAAGGCTATATTACAAGATTCTAATTTATTTGGATTATTTATTGTGGGAGCTGGAAGGAGGCAGGAGACTTTTTACTTGACTTAAAAGAACACCTGCTGTCTTCATGGGGCGTTAAGAGAATATGCTTTCATGAAAGAGGAAGTAATAAGGAGGTAGGTGTACTATTATACACGGAAGAAAATTCAAGTCACTTGTTTTCTGTCAAATAAAAATATTATTTTCTTGGTTTCTCCTCGCCTTTTTCATCTTGTACTGTGTAATTTCCGCTCTACAGGAAATATAAACAAATTTTATGAGAGGTGAATGTACAAAATGTTTGCATTTACTATATTCTACTGAACGATATTTCAGGCATGATTATATTTAACAATAATCCAACGGCTCGCTTTGTTGTGTAATCCATTAATAATAATACCTATATTCACAATAAAATATCTAACAAAACTGTACGCATTTGACACTATAAATTCAAGCATTTTAAAAATGCTTTAAAAATCTTTGGTGTATTGCTTTATGTATCATAATTATTCATGCATTTAAGCACACGATATCACGTCTATATGGCTCAATAATGAAGCTTTTTTAATATCTGGAATTAAGGTTTATGATACTGGATATATTTGGTCGAAGATATTTAATAGAGGGATGGATGTTTTATTTTTGTTTTTCATAACACACGAGACCCATCGGCAATACTAGGAAGCTTTTAGATCATTAACTTAGTTAATACTTTAGTAGACTAAAACTTTTGTTGTGTATTCATTCCTTAAAACTTAAAACCCTAGACATATTTCTCGGCTTAAAATGCTTCTTGTTAGCAAATCAATAATATTTATCGTATTTGTTAATCAGCTAATAATGTTTTTCAAGACATGATCGATGATATAATACCCTTAACCTCGAATTTGCTTTTATCACTATTAAATTTAAAATTTTATAATCAAAAATAGGATCTGTTATAATAATATAGCCAAATATGACCCAGCCCCAGCCTACATTTACTGATGTTAACATGGTATGTACACATTTATTTATTTACTTTTATCCTTTGAGCACACATTCTTCCTTGTCTGGTTATATAGCGTCACGTGCATACATGTTATGCAGCTCAACCGCCACTTTCTTCAAAAAATCTCGTATTTCATCCATTACAACATTACAAGCCATTTCCGTCGTCCTGTTCATATCAGTATCAGATACAGCAATGCCCATTATTCCAAACTCATACATACTTCGTAAGAAAGTATGAAAAATAAATGCATACATTTTTACTACCAAGAAATCCTTTTTTGCTCTTTCATGTTTCCTTAAAGCCCTAGCGTCAGAAAGGAACAACTTATCACAAACCATGCCACCACCACTTGTCTGATTATGCACCCACAATATTCATATCTTCATTCCTTCAGTAAATATAGGCATGCTATGCATATGCATAGTATATTCTAAAGGCACCACCGCAAAAATGTTATATTGTATGTTGTGTTTGGATGTATTTATCGTTTATTTATGTAAATGATATTGCCAATAAAAAACACTACGCAAATGTCAGGCATAATATTGTACATTGAACTAGTCTATTAAGATGTTACTCTGTCGTACTTAGTTAGAACCAGCCGTTAAATTATTTTCATCCTTTTCCTTCCAACTCTACTTTCTTTTTCGATGCTCGCTTTCTTTTTCTTATTTTAGAAATGCACATATTTAAAGGTATCATTCAAGGTTGTGTCACAGTTGTGTGCTCTTTTCTAGTGTTGCATACATTTTAAATCGGGAGGGAGAACATTGTTTTCAGCTTTAAAAATGTAAAGAAGTTCCCTTTTTAGTATCTTAAATCCCAGCCAGATGTTCCACTTTGATTTTGCACAGGATGTTGTAATAGGTAAGTGTAATGGGCCCATAAAATAAAGTAGTTTTGCCTAAAGACGGATTACCTTAAACCAGCCACAAATCTTTTCATTGTACTTACAATATATTGTTAGCGATGATTAATTGTCCAGTATAAGCATAGTATTACGATGGATGCCTTTAAAAACTGGAAGTTTTTTAAACTTCTCCAATGTTTGTTTCGAGATCGTTAATACAAAATGCAACACTGTGAATTGGCTTTGAAAAATAAGATCGGTATTTTAGATAATGGCTTTTTCAATACAAGTTTCCCACTACAAATCATAATCATATCATTCAAACAATACATATTTACAATATATGCAACCGACTATGAATTAGAGAAGCACTTTGTATCGCAGCTCCCTTATTACTTGAGATGATTTCTAAGACATGTTATAAACCTGACTTACCGACCTAGCAAGGTATTCACAAATATGAAAATATAGTTATTTAGCTAAAAATTATTTTGATTGCGAATGAAGAAGACAAGAATAAAGACATGAATTATTTTATGTCTTATGTCGCGGTTATTTCTCCTTACTTTATATCTCAAACCAGACATGATACAGCTAATACACATAGCTTAAGTTTTACGAACTCAAGAAACTTCTCACAACAAGATGGAAAGGAAAGAAAAGTAAATGTCCCAAGAGTGTCGATCATATAATTGACTTTTGGAATAGTAAAAATGCCTGGTTTTTTGTAAAAGTGTTGTACTATGCACTTAAGTGATTGTTATTAAATTTTATTATGGTTGATTATGCTGTGTTTCTTATGGTCAGTTTTTATCATTAGGAAGCTAAAAAGAAACGATAGGTCAGTTGTCAGAATAGTATATGTATTACAATGCATGCTCTCTCAATTTTGATACAACCTCTCAGCGCAGGTTTATTTTTTTGCGTGTAAAGCTTCATAATTTTAGGTGGAGTATGAAAGAAATCCTGGAAGTAGCTGATCATTAATTTGGCAACAAAAACTGAAGATTAATAATGGAGCAAGATTTCATGCAACAATGGATATTACACAATAGTTCTGGTGTTTCCAAAGGTGGAGTATGTTTTTTTTTTGTAAAATGTGCTTTTGTATACTCACTTTTTGCTGAAAATAGAACATTGTAAACGAAAAACTTTTTTTGTTGACTCTGTACAAAATTTCAGGTTGATTATTAGCATTGTGGAGTTTTGTTGAGCCGGTAAGGTAGTGACAACAAAAGGAGTCATAATGAACGGCACAAAAAAAACTTGTGGAAGTGGCATAGGTAAATGGGAACAAGAAGCGATGGAAAGGTACTAACAACTTTTTCCAATACTGCTGGAAACAACCTGAGTGGATCACTATCATAATCAAAATGGCTTTGAATATTTTTAGCCTAAAAAGAACTTATTATAGATATTTTCAAGCCTGCTGTGCATATTCCAACTTTGGCGTTAACAAAGCATGCAAATTGGCTGAAAAGTACGTAATAAAAATATATATACAATTTCGTATTTTTATATAAAATATAAGAGATGTAATAGAAGAAATACTAATAAAACTGTAAAAAGATTATAGCAAAAGCTCCCGTTACCTTTTCACACTATCTAAATGGATTTCCTATCATTTCTTTGCCAAGACTTTGTGTGTTAACGGAATATTGAAAACGATATTGAAGATGTAATAAAAATTGCTTTATTACTGTGTTTGGGTAGCTCGTATATGGGTTAGCTCATGTGTGTATATATGCATTCGATTTATTACTTTGGAATTATCAGCCGTTTCAAGACAATCGTGCGAAGGTGAGGAAATTGGTTTATAATTTCATAGATGCTTTAGAGGATAAAAGTTTGAAGCTATTGATGACATACATATTTTGAAGTTTCTTTCATCTTCATCACTTCCATATCTTTCGAAGGTCATACCTAAAATGTATAAATAGATACCCCAAAGCGCTTTCCCCTTGTTTATACCCTAACCGATTTTCCTACATTTTAGTTTCGTTATTAAATTTAATGGAAAATGTGTGTTGTTTTTGTTTAGTTACTTACACAGAGTAAAAGAGTTTCTTGACTGACATGCAAGCGTTGGTTGGGTATATTGGTTATCATTTGGGAGTAACAATATTTTTGCTACTTTACCATTTGCATCATTGTAAACTTCCCAGGTAGCAGCATCTCCTTGATATTAATTACTGGGATTCTTTTTTTAGTTCTAGCCGTCCATGTATAGTTCCTTCTGCATATACGCATAACCATTCACCTTCACCAAGTTTATCATACCTACCTATTTGTGTATAACTAAATAAAAATTTTGATTGGATGAACAAATGAATCTGTGCGAGATGCACGTGTAGTTAATGAAGAACTTTGGAGTTTTAGTAAAAATAATGAAAGCAAATTAATTTTCTAGATTGGCTCGTTTATTTTGATTGGATGAGATGAGCGTTATTTGCATGCTAATTAAATTGCTAAAAATAATTGGGCGACTAAAAGTTGGCATTCAGTTTTTACTCGTATTGTACATATTATTTAGGTGCTCACTTCGAACAAAAAATTATGTAATGATTCTTGATGTAATGTAATTAGAATTGCCAAACAACTGCAACTGAATAAAATAAGCTGACGTCAAGTATGTTTCAGCTAACTGAGTATGCCTATGACAGATATTTATTAATTTGCGATTTAGCAAGTTACTAAAAATGGTACCATCGTCAGTCTGTCAGTCAGTCAGTCAGTCTGTCTGTGGTTGCTCTCCCGGGCGCAGTTTTCAACTTTTTAAAAAAATTCTTTTTGCAATGGGTTTCCAATGCAAATGGCTTGGCTGAGTTCTGAACGTCAAGTATGTTTCAGCTAACTGAGTATGCCTATGACAGATATTTATTAATTTGTGATTTAGTAAGTTACTAAAAATGGTACCGTCGTCAGTCTGTCAGTCAGTCTGTGGTTGCTCTCCCGGGCGCAGTTTTCAACTTTTTAAAAAAATTCTTTTTGCAATGGGTTTCCAATGCAAATGGCTTGGCTGAGTTCTGAGATGGGTACTAACGGTCACATTTTTTCGTTAGAAACAGTTAGGATTTCAAAAAATTTATATGACAGCATAATGCATATATTCTAGGGTCGTTTTTGATCAAAATAACGATGCCATTGCAGATTCTGAAAAACTTTCACGGTCAACGAGTAAAGGCCTTTTTTTAGTCACAACTTTTGAACGGAGCCCATTCTTGACAGTCTATTTTCGGCAAACGTAGTCTCTAACCATGTGGCAACTACTGAAAAAATGGGCAACTGCTTTCAAAATTTACGGTTAACGACCGTTACGATTTTGAATTTTTTGTAACTTATGCATATGACACATGATTTAGGGTCATTTTTTTCTTAAGAAGCCAAATCTTTTGTCAGAATTTCGAAAATCTGAAATGGCAAGTCTCCATATCCTGTTTGTAGGGTTTATTGTTATTTATATATGCCTGAGTATTTCTAGGTAGCAACTAGCAACACATATTTTACTTATCAAGTCATGGTGCGACTACCAACTACACAGGAAAAATTATGTGGGAAGAAGGGTGCATTATGAACTTAATTTTGAAAAGGTAGGGTACCATGTAAATAGCAAACTCCTGTAAACGAATGTCGAATGTGGCATAACCAAGAGCTCTCTTATTACCCCAATTGTTAATGTACTGGCTATCCTTGTATATACTTACAATTATCTAGATGTATCTAATATCTAGGTACTTTATTTCAAGTATATAGTTAAATTTTTTAAAATCCAATTTAAAATGCAAACAGTGCAATAAAGTGAAACAGTTACTGACGTATGAGGGAACAAATGGGCAGCCTGGCGGATAAACAAGACCAAATGAAGATGTGCCGAGTGCCGATGACGAGATAATTTTTTTGAACGTATGACAAGGATCAACAGCAAAATTAAGTACCCTACCCTCCTACGCAAAAATGCTATCCTAGTGCCAGTGTACTTAGTATGGTGGCATTGTTCGATGCGTTCACTGAGCCCTTATCTGTTTTGTTTACCAATACACTTAAACTAGCATAAATTATAAAAAGTAATTTAATAATACAATTGTCCTTCATCGTATTTTAGATTGATATGGATGAGAAGCTAAAACAAATTATTCGCAAACAAACACTTGAAAGGACAATAAATAATTTTAGTACCGACCTCTGAGCTGCTTTCACCGAGGGTAAATTTTATAGAATAGCAATCAAGATCTTTTATTTGGCTTTGCCCTCGCTTTACAACATAAAACGTAATTAAAGTACATATTCGGTTCTGAGGGACATTTTAGTAGTCCTTCAGCTCTACCTTGAATGGAGTAATTTGATTGGAATGCCATCATGAAAACTACCAAAATACTTTTAAAATATTCAACTCATTACACAGTCATAAATAGCGTACCAGTTGACAACGATGCTAACTGAGACACATGTCGGTGTTTCATGAGTGTATGTGCAAAATTACAAATTTAATATATTTTTATGCCATATGATTTGCAGATACACAATTAAATTATATTTTTTCCCTGAATTATAGAAAACTGAACCGAACCTATTCATGTTACTGGCAGATCTGACAAGGTGTCATATTAATTACGATCACACTCTCGGCAAAGTAAGTAAGAACCAGCTACGAATTTAGGTTTGGTAGAACACCATCGTACCGTGTCGACCAGAAACTGATAAAGTAGGTACCTAACTAGTTTCTGGTCACAACATTATGACTTTTATGACTCAATGGGGTAGAAGGGTGGAAGATAGGAACCATATGATACGACTTTGTAGCTTATATTAGAATGAGATTTTGACGGAGGACAGGCTATTTACGTGTGATGTGAGTTAATACGAAACTTCTTCACCATTCTAGTTAATCAAATGTTGCCACTGGCTTTATTCTTTTCAGTAAAAAGAAACTAATCCGAAAAAGTTATATCAAAGGACATTTTCGGGCCTGCGAAGCCAAAAAGAGATGTTGGATATACATATATGTATATATGTTGGAAAAGGATCATCTCATTTCCTTTTCTAGGCTGGGGGGTTTTTCATTTAAATCTGTCTATAGGAAAAACTGGCGACAATTTGTTTGCCATTGCTAAGACGAGATCCGAGGTTGAGTGGAATGTAATGAAAATCTTTGATGATACAGACTATGTACGACTTCCAAAATATAGACTTAGAGCAAAATATCTAACTTTTATATTAGAAAAAATTCCTCATGGATGTTGTAATTGTAATCTTTTCCTAGTAAAATCAAATCTTTTTGCTTTATACATACTCTTGTGATAAGATAATATATCTATTTTGATATTGCCGTTACGAGCTTAGCACATTAGATTGACTTGAGGTTTATCTGAACCGTCATTATTGGCCGTACATCGCCGAATATGAAGTATAGGAAACTTACAATTCACTAAGAAGAGCACAATAAGATTTTTATTGACACTTAGCATTACAAAATAAAGTCAAGATTTTGTGGAGCGACACACGTTCAAGAAAAATTATTGTATTATGAAATCAGAAAGGTAAACATAAACATCACAGGAAAAACAATTGATGTGTATTGTGTAATGCAAAGCTTTTTATTATGTATGCCGATATGTTTACGATAAAAACGCAATTACTTTATTAAAAACAAGTATATTGGGCAAATTTTGTCTGTAAGCACATGTTTACTCATAGTATGCATTTGCTCAATTCATGCTGTAAACCGATTTGCAAAGAAATACAAAGAAAATCTTTTGTCTTCCTTGCCCGAATTGTCCTTGTACTGCATACTGTAAAGACTTTCTTGATTGCCAATGCCTCAGCTTTTTATTTGAATGAAAGAGGAGATCGCGTTACTTTGTGTTGTTAGCTCTAAGAAGTAAAAGATTTTAAAAGCTAACAAAATTCAGAAAACTACTAAATTGCTACATTTATCTCGTTTTGACTATCTTGCAGAAAAACTTGTCTACAATGTATCACCACATCCCACCCTATTTGTAATCTTTAGTTAATCTGCCTTTCTTCTTGTTGTTTGAACTACGAAACTTCTAAGTCTATAAATTCCAAAGGAATCCACAGTGCACCCAGCAGCTTTAGCTTTATCAACTAAGGCCTGTATACAAACACAAATATTCAGGTGTATGAGCCTTAGGTATATGAATGTCCCTTTGGGTGCTTATGGCAATGATGGAATCCCACAAAAAACCAATGAACTCAGCAATTCTACCCAGAAAACTTTCTCATCTACTATTCTACGTACCAGTATTTTTCCACTCCTCTCCTATATCCAAGACTAAACAAATTCCATTTGAAAAGACATTTTCTTTTGAATGCACTCCACAAAATGGGATTACTTCGACATTTATAGACCTATTCTGGTAAGTTACTTCGACTTCATATTAGTAACTCGAAAATCGTGGCGTACATGGTTTATACATTGATTTACGTTAGACACACAGGTTTATGGAGTTGAGACGGGCTTAATACTTTACATTACAAATAAATTGCATGATGGGTGCTTTTCCAGGTCATTTCTCTTATCTACACTGACACATTCCATAGCATCAGGTTAAGAGCTCATCGGGGGAAATAACAAGTAGAAAATTCATGGTAGCAGTATTCATGAACATTTCCTTGTCTAGTATTTCAGAACCCGTGACCAGTCTCTCATTACAATAAATGATAAATTATCTTACGCATCACTGATTGACCAAATAGCGTCGTCTCAGTCTCAGAGCCATCCAATTCTATCTATAAAACGGAAAGAAAAAGGACCGAAAAATTAAATTTCCTCGCAGACAATCATGCAACGAATTTTACAAAGCCAGAGAATTGACCCATGCTTAACAAAAATCTCGATAAACTGGAAATGAAACAGCATGACTGACTGAACGAGAAAAATCAACAGTCTAGCTATTTTGTATGCAGCCTCGCTTGTAAAGGGTTCTGTCGATTTATCAAACGTGCATGGAATCCTATACAAGTCTGGATCAAAAGAACGCAGCAAAAAATCTATTGACAGGAATTGAACACGTTTTTAGCTGATCTATACTCAATTTACGCACGAATTGCCTCCATTATATGTGCTGATGAGGATGACGATCTAGTTTCAAATTCAAATGCATTAGTTCGTGCTTCTCTTTTAGTTTCTCACTCTCAGTATTTTTGTTTTAACTGCAAATAATGAGGACTTAATAGTAAACTTGCAAATCTCCTCTTTGCTCCAGTTTCTCACAGAAGGGAAATCGGTTTGGTTGATTGTAAGCGGATTAAAAGCTAAAAAGAGGAAATTTATGCATACAAATAATTATTTCAAACACTAAGTAACACTTTCTGTGTGTTTTTGCGTCACTCCTTTTTGCTGATGCATCAGCACGTAAATAAATCATGCAAACCTACAGAGTCGAAATGGAGATGATTGAATCAGGACAACCATTTACATAAAAAAGAGAAGGAAATTAAGGAACCAAAGTACATTTTCATGCCAAATGAAGTTTACACTCTTTAAAAATACGGATATAGTCGCACTTATAAATATATATATTTTACTTTTAACCGTTTAAACAAAACAAGACTTTTTACGACAATCTTCTTTCTACTTTGCTATGATCATTGCAATAATTGTCATTGGCAAAAGATGAATATCGAGGATATTAATCACCATAAATTGTGCGTTGTTAATATGCTAAGTTCCAACAAAATACAACAAACCGAAGCATTCTACTATTAATCAAAAGAGACTATTTTGGCTGTTTTACTCATCAGCCAAATGATTTGACTACAATGGGCATTAGCATTACGTTGCCTTCTTCTCTTTGATATCTATGCATATTTCTATTATTAGAGCATCACTTGGACATAATTACTGTATTCTCAAAGCTTATACGAACCACCATGAAAATTTGTTATATTATATTTTATGACGCATTTAGCAGACATAAATGTTAGAAATAAACGCTTGAATTTGTACAAGAAACGTTTGTTTGGAGATGTAAAGTTGCTTATCTTGCATTGGTTATCGCATATGCATGCTTTCCCCATCGCTACGCTGCATGCTTGCAACTGATTTCCTTGAACTTTATTGTAAGGCAAGTGCAACTACCAACGATTAGTAGAAGCCACATTTGTAATATGTAACTTTGGTAGTTTTTTATTTTTGATAAAATTACGTGTGTTTGTAAAATCGCTATATTATACTGCACTGAACCAAGACCATGTCATTCCATTAACATAGTTTTGTTATGTGCCGCGCTGTTTTAGTTGCCTGACTTTATTTTAAACCAAAGCGAAAGAGAAAGAGACCGTATCATAATGATGAGGCCGGGCAGACATGGAGTGTTAGGAATGTTGTATATACGATAAAGAAACTTTTACTCGAATAAAGATGTGTGTGGAATAAAATTCAATGTGAGACGAACCATGACGCTTTGGACCTCATCCTGCATGATTCTGGTGAATTTTCGGCGACTTGTTTTGCATCAAATTATAGCCGGTGGGTATGAACATTCTGAACAGCGTTTCGGAGTCTTGGTTCCGGATGCGAATATGCGAGTGATGAGAGAAGCGGAAGAATGCATCAGTGTAAATTGTTGCCAACGTAGAAATGAAGGGTTCGTTTAAAAATATTCATGAAACAATATGACAAACAAACACCGCAAGGGCAAGTCACGGGGATGATGATAAGTTCATGTTGTGACATTATAAGAAAATGCTTTCTACGGACATTGATTTCTTGTGTCTTCTATAACACGTAGGTATGTGATTTAAAAGTGTTTAGTTGGAACTGGAAATGCTGTACATGGGGTGAAATGACTTATATGCAAAATTGTATTGTAAAAGTTGGGATGTAAATGTAAACAATAAAGAAAAAAGCTAGACTGAACAGTTTGATGACACAAATGTTGCTTGTGTTTTATTAAGCTACAAAAATGGCTTTTAAGTCTGTAAAACTGAATGGGAGTAATGTTGGGGTGATTTAAAATTAAGTAAATATAACGTCTTAGCATTTAATATTGATTAAAAAATTAATAACATACAATAGATTACTATTTACAGAAAAAGTGGTTGAACATGTTCCCACTACAAACAAGCTCATGTCCTTGATTTTGATTAAATATTTGTAAAATATACTATTCTTGAATAGAATGTATAATTTGTGAATGATTCGGGTTCACAATGTGAACCAATACAGTATTACTGTCACTGTTTATGTTTGAAATGGCCACAGACGAACTATTGGCCGTGGCAAGGGCAAGTGTTGTCACATCCTGATGGCTAGATATTCTGGTCACTGATGATGTTAGGAATTCCGAATCACTTTTAGCCAGAGATCCTTGTGCTGCGTCTTCTAAATCTGCATATTAAAGGGGTACAACTTTGCTAGTAAAACTATAATTACTTTGAACCCCTATGCAACCCAGTTTTTAAAGGTTTATGTTAATGTTATTCAACCTGCTTCTCTCGTAGACTCCTTAATAGACTTATTGTTGGAATCCCGAAAATATAAATCTCCAATCGGTAATGAGATCACGCCGCCTCCTTTCCCGGGTGAGATTGAATTAAATACAAGTTTGGTTGGTTGCGGCTGTGAAGGGTTTAGGTCGTCTCTGCCACTGAAATTTATACAAAAGACAAGGTAAGATAAACGAACGTGATTTGGTCGTAAGAATTAGGTTACCACAATCAGGTTTGTAGGTAGTCTAATGCCAATTAATCCAGGCATAAGGAAGAGAGCTCATAAACTGCCATTAATAGGTAATTACATTGAACACGGCAACAATAAATTGCATTATATGAAAGCGAAATAGAATGATGTGGCGCAAAGGAAAGTTTGTTACTACCCACCTGCTAGGTTGTGCTGAAGTTGTCGCACTCACAATGGCAATGGAATGGGAACCCACAGGCGTTATTCCGCCACCGGTTGAGGTGATTAAAAGGATTATTGGCATTCTCAAGAGGAGAAGGGAGGCAACTTTCTGGGAAAACATTATTGTCATATACAATGTTTACATTAAGAAATGTCTTCACATAAACAAATATAAACATATAAACCCACACGCTTTTTGAGACAGTTCTAATTCATAATAATACAATAATAGTAAGCAATAATATAACGTCATCATCGCTTCATGAAAATAGAAATGAAGGGTAGATGAAAAGCGCGGAGGTGAAACGAGGTTTTGATTCGTAACTGTAATTGTTCTTGCGAAAAAAAAGTAAACGAAACTTTTTATAGACTTTCTCCTGGATAATATATATATTTTATACGCATACAATATAAATAAGTTACATATAATTTTTTCCTATTTTCCGTTCTATGAGACAACATCTGCTTATTTGCTCTTCTCCACTTTCTGTAATTTCAGTAAAGTTACCTTACCCAGTGCTAAATTATACTCTACATGAGAATTAGAAAGAGGATGAGAAGACGAAGAGAAACAGATGTGGTGACAGATTGCTGGAAAACAGGTAAAACCAGGACGGATTACATTAGGGAAAGCGTAATAAAGGAATTAGGGCTCTTAAGTATGCTCTTGCTAACCTAAGCACCATGCATGTCCCCAAGCCCAGTCAGCGAGGAAGGTTCGCATCTACTTGACACGTGAATAGGACAAGGAGTGGAGGATACATAGTTCTGCGGTGGATAATATAGGAGTCATCGAGAATCTAATAGAGGAAGAAACCATCAGGTAATATAAGAGCAAAATAATAAGGTATTTACCTTCAAATAGGAAAGTGAGGCTGAAGATGTTGTTTGTGGTGTTGTGGTTGGTACAGGCAAACTGTTTCGTGAGACTTTCACTGACTTAATGCTAGCCATGGTTTGTATCTTATTTTTATGACTTAAGGAGATAGTTTTATTTTTTTATGTAAGAGAAGAACAAGATGAAGATTTAGCCACAAATAAATGAGCTCACTCACACGCTATAATGTACTTCCCTGCTCACTGTATACGTGTGCGTATTTAGGACGATGTACATATTATGATGTTCCAAGTCACTTGTAATCCCACTCTGAGCTCCTTCCTTTACTCCACCACAAGATTATTTTGTAGTATGTACTTGACTAAACGCAAAAAAGTCTGAATGCTGGTGCGTGATAACAATACCAGTTGTATTGGGAGTTGAATATAAGTGGCTTTATTTTTTATTCTATATTTTTTTATCCAAACTCCTTCCGGATACCTGATCCCATTTAATGCTTACACACAATACGAGAGAAGGAGATGAAACGAATCTTGTAGGAAAGAAAGAAGCAATGTAGGATGCATCAAAAGGCATCATTAGTACATATGTTATACAATGCATTTACTGACCAGTAGCTATTTTCTTGTCTTCAACGGTAAAGTTTGCCCGTACTCGCAAAATAATGCATTTAGGAATAAGTATATTAACTTTGTTGTAGATGGGGTAAGAGTAAATAAAACTAGTTAAAGTCAGTAAGTTCGAAAACAATGCTTTAAAAGATGAGGGCACAAACAGAAATTAAACTTCTTTCCATGTAACTTTGCAAGCATTAACTGGATTTATACTTGTGGAGGACATGCATTATTGTTTAAATTCCTTGTTTGGTACAATGCACAAGTATGTTTGCACGTGTAGGATTATTGAAACGGGTCACTTTTTTCATCTTAAAATGGATACATGTATAATAAATAATACACTTGTGTACGATTTACAACACGAAACTCAGAAACCTACCCGATCCCATCTAAACTTAAACCCAGGCGGAATATATATGACTTAAACTTCAATTTAAAAAAGCTAAGGTTTTTGCAAGTCCAAATTCTGTGGCAAGGAAAAAATCTTCTTAGTCAGCTTTTTCTGGTCACTTGTTTGCTGAACTAATTTTATAACAAAACTAAAATGCTCATACAAAGTTCAGCGTACGAAGGCAAAAAGTGCATTTTTCTTTTTACTAGGATCACTAGCCTCTTGTGTTGTTTTAAAAGGAACGTGCACAGCTTCTGGGTTCCACGAATGCATTTAATGTAAAACATAAGATAGGTTTTGGGATTCACGTCAGAAAAAAACTTTTTATCCAAATATGCCGTCCATTATGCATAATATGTACATCCGACAAATTTAAATAAAAAACATAAGAAGTAAGAATTAAGGAGGATTCTTGGTGTAAACATATACTTTTGATGATCCATTTACTAGGTATGCAAGTTTTCAGACGACAAGAATTTCAAAAGGCAATTTATTGGATGTTGATGCATGATCCCTTCAAGTCGACGAATGTGAATGAAGGTAATGTCCGAAGTTCTCCATCTTATGCTTCATGTACTCTGCACTACCTTTACAATATAACATTTGATACACACTCATACCTTTTTGAATGTTCAGATAAAAAAAACGGTATATTTTTGGGTGCCTTAGTTGACGGAATGTTGTGAAGAGCAAAAGATGGAATAACAAAGCCAAAAGTACCGTTGTTTTAGCAGGATGTTAATAACAGTGCATTTGTTCCTTATTCCTGAGTACAGGTGATAAAAATACCTGATCGATGGGGTGACTTGCTGGATGCAGGTTTACAGTAGGGCAAACGTTGTTGTGAACCTATTAAAGCAAATGTATGTATTTATACAATGCAAGTTCAAGTTTACCAAAGGTAGAAACGGGACTTGAGATTGTCTTGTACGGTATTTACCTACGCGATGGGAACCCTTTTTGCTACTAACGGTGCTATTTTTAGGCATACCTCCAACACCTAATGAGGGATGCGTTTAGTGAGGTACGGAAGTAGCCTTCATTTCCTGAGCTGTCTTGTCACTATCAGGATGTCCTTCTTCAACTAGTGTACAAGCCTGAGCATTTGTTTCAGTTACTTGCATGAGGATTTTGTAAAAATGCTAAAGGTGAAATAAGGAAATACTTGTCCAAAGTTCTCAGAAATGTTTGTTTTATTAATATTTAGAGTCATTGGAAAAATAAATGTTTGTTTCAAAAATTACAGAGAGTATTCAGCATGAAATGTGCCTTGGCACTTTCCAGCGTAGCAATACTTCTACTTCTTCCAAATGGAGGGCACACCAAGATCTCCAAGCCTCTTTCTTCCGGTCGTCAAACAGTAAGACCAGAGGATAATGGTAAGTATATAAGCAGCATAACTTGTTGAAAATGATACGGCATAAAATAAAGGCATGTATTTGACTAATCCTTGTTGTTCGGATTCCAGGGGAATTCGAGGTTTACTTTATCTCACCTGGAGGAAAGCGTATAGGCTGTATGGGGCTGTTTGGGATGGAGGGTAGGGAAGAAGTGTCTAGTATTTTTGTTGAGGATCACAAAGGTCGTCAAAGAATTAGCACAGCGGCGTTGCATAGCCAGCTTCGTTTTGGTGTCTTTCCATCCTTTTCAGCCATGTTGGAACCTATCAAGAGATATGCTTTTCTGCCTGTTCTTTGTCTCATGCCCGTTTTACAGCCAATTGCCAACCTTATGGGAATAAATTTAGATATGGATCTATTGAACATTGATCAGCTACTCTCACTTAATTTCAACGCTAGTGCGGGTGTTGGAGTGGGTGCGGATGTTAATGTTAGCTTTGTCTGTCCCAGAGGTATGCTGTTTAATTCTTTTATTAACTGTTTTAAACTCTTTAGAACAACTTAATGGTAATTCATTTCCGTAAAACAGGTCCCGCGGGTCCTCCAGGAAGAACAGGGTTCCCAGGACCACCAGGACCAATCGGTCTTCCTGGACCAGATGGTATATAATACCCTTTCATGGTTGGTTAATATGTTATACTACTTTCCCTTTCTAATACTTTATTCCAATGTTAATTAGGTATCGATGGTGTGCATGGATGGTCAGGACCAAAGGGCCCACCGGGAGAACCGGGGCCACCAGGTTTTGATGGGGTTGAGGGTCCCCGAGGCATGCAAGGTTTGCCTGGTATAACCGGGCCACAAGGAGGTAATGTACTTAATTTTGATTTCTTAAATTATTTTAAACACTTTTTAAGTAATTAATATCAATTTTTTACATTAGATCAAGGAGACGATGGAAGAGATGGACGTGATGGAGTAGCAGGTCCACCTGGCCCGTGCGTATATATTTTATGCATGAATATTTGTTAAAAATACCAACTCGTAGTAATAAAAATGCTTATTCTGAATTTAGTTGGGGATCTCCAGGCGCTGACGGACCAGATGGTGTAGATGGACAAGATGGAAGGTTGGTAGCAAAAAATAAAAGCAATTCACTTTGCAGTTGGTGATTTTTAATTCATTGTAAATACAATCTGTAGGGATGGAAGAGATGGCCCACAGGGACCACCTGGTGCACCAGGCACACACGGTCTACCTGGAAAGAATGGGCTTCCAGGAAATCCAGGAGCAAATGGCCTCCCTGGAAGTTCAGGATACTCAGGTAAAATAGAAGTACAGATGAAATGAAGTAGCTCAATCTTATTAATTGGTTATGTTTTCTAATGAGATTTATTTTGTTTTAAATAGGCCGTCCTGGTTTACACGGACTCCCGGGAATTGATGGAAGAGATGCTGTGTGCACGGTAGATGGGCAGCCAATAGTAGCAGGGACAGGAACCCAAGGTTCAGACGGCTGCTCTTTCATAGAATTAAACAAGAACCAGAAAGATATAAAGGGCAGCGTTACAATAGGTGGGGGTGGTGGAGGCGGAGGAGGTGAGCCCTTATCCGGACCTGGTGGCCCAGGTGGAGGTGCTCAAGGAGTTGGAATAGCTGAAGCTGGTAGTACCGGACTTGGGTTCTACATTTGCAACAGTAAGAATCTTACCTTCACCATTTCCATCGACAACAACAGTGACACCATTGCCATCAACGAGAACAAGTCGGAAGAGGAAAAGGACGTGGAAAATGCCTTTGATGAGTTTACCAGAGACTCTGGTGGTAAGCTAAAGGTTGATATTAATGCTGAAGGGGAAATCAATATTGTACCGTTGGGTAACACAGAAAATCATTGGACGTTCACAAGACACTCTGGTGTCCGACCAAGCTCAAGACATCCAATTCTCTAAATGAAACAGTTTATTTCTACTGACTGATTATTTAGGTGCTAACAAATATATGATACATTCAACCTTTCTTATTTATTTATCGTTTTACATATTTTATGACTCCAATACATCAATAAATAAAACGTGTTTCTATCATGCTAATCGCAATTACCATCATTGTATTGTTACATGGCTATAATGAGACATTTTGATGACATTATTTTTCTATAAATAAATAGACTAAATACTAGTGTGCTTTAACTGGGTCAATTAACATTTCGATCCGTATAAGAAAAGGTACCAAAGTTATACTGACTGCTGATATTTTCATAGGTACATGAAGTCATATACTATACCATATGTATATCCTACGTGCAATACACAAACCTCCAAAATATCCTCTCGTTCTTGTGTATCAAATACAAATATCGTCATACTTAGTTCACAGGTCATTAAATTCACAACATTCCATTGACAAAAATACTGTATTCAGTCAGAATGAAAATGTATGGAATCAAATACTTTATGAATCTCATATGTACAGACTATCATCTCTTAAGACATACAAACTTAAACTTACTACGGTGCAAGTGTTGATTACTTGCACGTTTATACGATATGGTGATGTATTTATCCTCTCTTTACAATACACGCATTTAATACTTTTAGACAAGCGTTCTCTGTATTCTAATGACATACTTATTTGTGCTCTGCACTGCTACTGCTATGTACTAAACATGGATATAAGTATAATCAGAAATCTGAGATTTTTAAAAATTCATAGTTAAAATCCTACGAGCTACATAATATGTAGGAAAGCAATTTAAGTTTGCTTTGGCATAGCAATTTGTCATCTCTGTGGCCACTGACCCTACATTATTACGGACTGACGGAAGAGGTTGGAGTCAATATCAATTTACAAATATGTACAGCAGAAGTTATCAATAACTCGAATAACTGATTACATGTTTTTAAATATGCACTGGGAAATACTACGTAAATAATCTACATTTTTTAAAACCATTAAAATACTACTAATAAATACACTATGTAGCCTGTATATTAAAGTAATGGGGGAAATAGAGGTTTTATCTGGAATTATTCAATGACGGAAGTTTGTTGTCAGATCTTATTGGAGCCACTGGCCTTAACTCAACGGATATCAAATTAAAATTTCATAAACTTGCATTTATAATGCACTCGAATGCAGTTAACTGGACGTCATGAATAATCTAACACCTAGCATATTACATTCCTTCCCCTCTGTCGATGTTTATACGATCAATACTACAATACTTACAAGAGTACAGACCTAAAATGGGTATTTAGGTACTTGTTAAATTTGACTTACATAAATGACTCGGAAATACCAGAGTGAGAAGATCTTTTGGAAGGTAAGAAACCTCCAGGTCGGAAGCTTGTCGTTGTCACCACATCCTTTCCACTTTTACCAGCGATACAGACAAAGCTAGAATTACTATTTACAGCATTTCCGTTAACTCCATTACAACTACTCACTACAATTACCTTACTATTGAGATCACTATTTTTTACAATCACACTTTCTACAGAAGGGCGATGACTATTGGGTGCGACGACGGAGACAGAAGACAACGGAGTCAACGACAAATTGACCATTGATTCTGTCGCAGAGATGGGTGAACGTATTGATGGTGGGGAGGAGGGTGGAGCAAGTGAGATCATTGTATTCGAAGCCTTCACAATGACAGATCCCCGACCAATATCAAATCCATTGTTAAAAGGGATTGATGACCTTGTTGGTCGATTAGTTTGGTGAGTGTGGTTTGGTTTGGGGTATTGAGAGACAATTGATGTACAACTAGCCCTGGGACCACCTCGACCATTGGCATTTTCAGGAATTCCCCCAGCGCCCATGTTATAACTGTGCTTTCGTATGGGATGCTGATGGTGGTGAGCACCATGGTTGTAGTGGGCCGTATTGTGTAAGTTGTGAAGACTTCCACTTCCAAACGTGTATGTTGTACACGAGGTGTTTGTCCGTGTAAGTCGGTTTGTGCTGTAGCTCCGTCGACTGTCAGTCATGTGCCTGCCCCGTGCTCCTCGAATTTGACAGAATCTGACCAGTTTCCACATGCATGGGACATTGGACACAGCAGCTCTAAAGCCCTCCCGGAACCTGGAGTTCATGTAGCAGTAAATCACCGGGTTCCATACAGAGTGGGCCATAGCCAGCCATAAGATGCATGGATACAAATAAGGTACAATTTGACTGTTCTCAACAAATAGCTGGTCGGGCCAAATATCGCCATATATCTGAAAACGAAGAATTAACACTTTATTTGAACACTTTTGTAAAAACCTTAGAAAATGTGGAGTGACGCAAACAAATAAAACTTCCTATGTTAAGCCAATTAATAAAACTAAAAGGTGAAAACACGTGCTATTTTCATTTTTTATCAATTTAGGTTTAGGACTTCCACCACCACTGAGCTGAGCCTTGCTTTTTATCTCATTATTGCTTTTCACTTTCTCACTGTTATTTTGTTTGCAACATCATCAAAGTTCAAAAGTTAAAATTGCAACTTTCAGAATAGAATAAGTAAACGTAAATCTTCTCCGGCTCCATTAGTATAACCATAACCGGCACAAGGAAAAAGCGAAGTTGTTTCTCAGGGGAAAACCAGTCAACCTCATCCAAAACAAAGAAAGCCGATGGGAATCACGTACATACGCTAAATGGATACATAACATAACCCAAGTATGCCATGTGTAAAAGTTGCTAAAAGAAGTCCTTCATTAATTGCAGTCGTGTGAAGTAACTGTGCATGTGGTGGTATTAGAAAACTGCAAAAGAAACTATTCATGCGTGTCTCTGAGAGTTCCACTTTGTAAAAGACCAAAAGGTTTCTCCCCGTTTTTCCCTCACTCGCTTTTCTCTCATAAGAATACTACTTTTCTGTGGTTGGGATCCATCTATTCATGATGATATTGCAAATAAAGTAAAAGGAAAAATATAAGAGAGAAGAAAGCAAAGTGAGATCCCTTCACAGAAGATAGACTTATGCAGGATTATGTACAATACAAAAACATTCTGAAAATATTCATATCACTGTACTATTGAGGAAATCACAGCTTTTGCTGTAGTTGGTCTAATGAGTTTCTCAATGTTTTGTTTACACGAATCTTAGATTCGCTTGACTGGTTCCATTTTATCAAGTTTTCTGAGCCCTACACCCGTTTTCCAGAAATTTCCTTGGTAAATAAACGCTTAACTTTGGTTTTTGCTTACATAACAAACATTCAATCGTATAAAAAGCGTGTTGGGCCTTAAAGGAGTTCCAATGTAATATTCATTCTGTGTTCATGGGTTTTGCCAAAATTGTGTAAACTGGGTAATACTTGTTAATTGTCTCTAGTTACATATTATGTAACTTCCAAAAACGATGAGAATGAAATGGAGCCTTGTCACTTGCAATTAAATTCATTCAGGCATTTATAGACATTAAATACCCTGAATAAAATTTCGAATAATTTAATTTTTGCCGAATTTGAACTCGAATATTGGACATTGTCTAACAGCATTGATTTAGCTAAAAATGGGAAGAATCCATCTGTTTTGTCTCCTAATGTGATTACGAGCTCAATAAACAGGTTAAATTTTGCAAAAGTACGCTAAAGAAAGAGAAGCAACTACACACATAACATAATTTATTGAAACAATAGAATGAAGCCTGTAGAACAAAGTCCTTGACTTACAATGAAAACGTTGATGGGTAGCCAAGAGATTGTGTACACGAGGACAACTGTCAGCATCATTTTTATCATCTGAAAAACACATCATTCCATCATTAAAACACACGCTTTATACATGTTACGTAAAACCTACATTGATGAGATTTGATTAATTAATGATTAAAAGAATAGATCTATACAACAGTGAGTTCCAACTTTCTACTGACTTTCAAGTCAAAGAAACACAATTGCATCATCATTGGAAGTCTTGTTTAGAATGATGTTTGTTGATGTGGCATTATAGGCGTACGTATGCCTACATAAATTGGATTATTTTGGATGTAAGTATACCTACTCTACTACTACTTTATACCATTAAATATATTTACATTCATGACTACTTCTATCAACTTTCCGAACCTACGTCATTCAAATTAACTCAACTCAAATCCAACTACTCTACTCTACCCAGCTTCCACAGCACATTTACTACCGTGTTTCATATCAACAATTTTTTGTCATCGTCACTTCCAAACTACTTATTCATCGCAGATTTTCAAAGTAAAGCACTAATGTTAAGTAGTGTAATTTAGCAAACGTATTGAACCTGAGTGTTCCCACTCATTTCATTGCAATGCGCTCTGTGACCAAATAAAATCTTCATTTTTTATTGTGATAATCATAATTGAAAGCTTGGCACAAATGTAGAAAGCAAAACCAGCAGTACCACCGCAAACAACTCAGAAGGGGGTCTTTTTTAGAATGACTTTCAAGGCTTCAATTTGGATTGCACTCCATTACATCGTGAATCATCATGAAGTACGTGAGTAAGCCTTCCCTCTGATTTCTGCGAATTGTATGTCAAGTAATTATTGTTTAACCAGGCTTTGCAGTATATTGGACCACAGAAGTTTCTAGTTGTGGTATAGGCAATATCAACATGATTTGACATCTGCCATGCAGTTTGTATGGTTTTGGGACAAACCAAAAGGAGGTTAATGAAATAAAAGAAGAAGCAAAGTGAGAAACCATATATAGATTAAGTTTTAAGTCGAAGCAATCAAGCTAGCCCATATAATTAGCAAAAAGATGCAGCCTACGTTCATAGCATAGTATGAAGCAAAACTAAAATTCAAGTATACTTAATAGAAAACCTTGTCTAGGATTTAAAAAGTCTCGACATCATCACCGTCACCGCCGCGGTTCTAGGGTTTCATCCTACAAAAACCCCGATTGATATGTGATCGTGTGATACATGACAGACACGATGATACTACTTATACACATAGGAAAATATATTTGTGGGTCACTGTCGACTACAATATTGAACGAAGACATATAACTCATATCTGTATCCTCAGAACCCACACAGCTTCTTCATCAAACTTGTTCAAAACGATCATGACAAGCAGTAGTAATGGTCCAGTGAGTGGAGGAACCTATTTTGTAACCGCCACCCCATAATACCTATATAATTCCCGAAGCAGAAAAGTCACATGTATTTTCATACTAAATACTTATAATATTTGAAAAGTAGGGCATCTAAAAGTTATCAATGGAAGCTATGATATGATTAATGTCCTAACAAAATGAGACCTTCGAAATCAATGGTAATTATGGAAGCGATAATAAATCGATTTTCCGTTCAAGTAATCAGAATGCCCCATAAAATTATTGGAGCTTTACCCGTGCCAATGAAATATGATCGGCGTGTCAATTGCCATAAAATTGAATATATTTTGTTTACAAAGGATGACATCCAATTTTTCTGACATTTAATCCTATTTGCCTTTATTGTCTCCTTCAATTTTGAGTGCATTGCAAAAAGAGAATTTCACAAACTTGTTAACTCGCAGTTATACGCTGAAAATATGCTGAGTTCAGCTGAGTTTAAGAGGAGATGCGGTGCAGTAGTGGTGATGCGATATGCCACAACAAAAGGATGATTGGGAATAAGTGGAAATTCCTATCGTAGCCAAAATTCTCTACATAACTATCTACAGTTTAGATGTGAAATTGAAAAATATATTGCGTATTACGTATATTGCGTATCAGTGCAAAAACTCTGACACTGACAAAGGCACTAATTACTTCTCCAATCCACAGCCAAGCCTAAGGGACTACCACAACATACAATGTCCAAAGCAGAATCAAACAATGCAACAAAAAGCCATGGCCTCGTATTCACATGCACACTGTCATAAAAATATATCATTCATCATTTCAGTGTGAGCCGTATTCACATCACGGGATACTCTATTCATTCAATGTCATGCAAATAAAAGGGTAGAGAAAGCATTAATAAAGAAATAGAGATACATACAAAAGTTATATATACAAGTTAGAAACTAAACATTTGCTCATATAATAGCTTCTTCCAGCAGTGTATACAAAGATATAATATGATCATACACGTTTTGACAGCATCTATCGTTTTTCCTTTTCCTGAGAGTTTACATTCACTGCAGTTTGGCTGGCATACATACATACGAATGGTAAAGTTTTTCCGTTCCTGGTATTCCACCCAATTTGAGGGTAAAGGAAGGATGTATACAGGCGGGTATTTTATCGCTATCATGTAGGGTTCTATCTATGCATGCAAGTCTTTATTTCTAAATTTGAATGGTGAAAGTGAAGCTACACATTAAAATGGAGATTAGGTTCGTCTTCGCAAAGCTCAGCCAACCCAACTCACTTGTTTAGTTTGCATATGCAAACAACCGTGTTGTACGTGTGAAAATCTTCAAATTTCATTCCGCTCCCTACGGCAAATATACGTCACGTCATGCAATGCAACAGCTCTTCAGGTAGTTTTTGTGTAACGACCATGTGAAACCATGTTATAACACTAAAAAAGTACATGTTATGCTTAGTAATCGAAATCATAATCAATAGAGTGTGAATGGATGCTACATTTCCCATGGCACGGAAACAAGCTGCAGGCATGGTTGTCAACACAAAAAAAGTGCTCATTTGAGTCATATAAATCATCATCACATATATTTTACATGTACCGAGTTTAGTCTATTTATAGTGTGCAATATGCAGTTNCAAAAAAAGTGCTCATTTGAGTCATATAAATCATCATCACATATATTTTACATGTACCGAGTTTAGTCTATTTATAGTGTGCAATATGCAGTTCATATGCTTTTACTACGTGCAAAATGACTTTGATATAATTTGATATTGATGCTATTTAGCATTTTTCGTGATCATTATCATCCCTAACGTCACGCTCCTTTTTCGGTTCTAACTACTCCCTCGCGTATGCTAACTATTTGAATAGGTTGTTCATCACTCACCAGCAGCCAGCAGGTATTAGGTATCACTGAAGAAAAATCGTTATGCATTGAAAGAAATGACACTAAACGGAGAAAAAGAGAAAAAAAGCTATTGAAAATTTTCCGACTTTTTTTAAATGAACGTTTATACTGTCTGCTCGGGGAAGAAAAATCGTTATGCATTGAAAGAAATGACACTAAACGGAGAAAAAGAGAAAAAAAGCTATTGAAAATTTTCCGACTTTTTTGAAATGAACGTTTATACTGTCTGCTCGGGGAAAATGGTATAATGTGTAACTAGATACGTATGGCTACTGCGGATTTTCTCCGCTGCACCACTCCAAAAGCTTATTCTGCCTTATCTCCAGTTCACGCTTTGCTAAATCTCAAATGTATCGCGTAACTGGCAAAGCGTTCCAGAAGGAATTGTACGAAAATAAATGCAATGCATCATATGGAAAGCTCCTTGCATGGTTTAAATAAAATAAAAGAGAGTAGCAAAGAGAGTAATCACAGCCATTTTATAGTGCTTTCTTGAGTTACACCATAGTTTTAGTCTGAAGCTCACTCAATTCATCATGTACAACAATTCTAAAATCAAACTACGGTGTTCATATGAACTACAGTATTTCGTACATTGTAGGTTTTCTACATACCATGTAGTTACATATGAAATGAATTCGTTCTTCTCTGAAGAACCATTAATGAAAATAAAAAGAGTGTCACACCAGTTTATTCATATTGTACTTATGAAAAGGCATAAGTTGGGATTCGGAGAAAGAAGCCGAAAGTGAAAGTGAGAATGTCTGATAATGCATTCTTTGGAAAAAAATGTTCGAGAGCAGTGACTGCTTGTTTCTCATTTTTCCCTTGAATTTGTCAACTGAGTGAGAAAGTGAAAGTTACTTTCATATGTCGTACTGCAATACAAAACTCACTTTTCTATTCCCTAAAGAGAAGAAGATTGACACTGTACTAGGAAGTCAACTGAAACAATGAAGCGAGTAAAACAGTTGCGAATAATATTCACTGTAATACCTCCGAAAAGATTTTATGTCAAGATTTGATATTTGTCAGGATATTGGAAGGCTGGAGGTGAAATTGGAGACACATAACCCCGATATCAATCACGTATTCACAGAATCACGAATGGTTTGTTGGGAGCACAAGCTTTATGTAAACTGATGTTTTAATTAAACTAAAGTGAACATTTTGATAAATGCATTTTTAGAGCGATACAGCCAGGTAGGTATACCGATGACAACTCTTTGTAGCCTGTCAAATCATCATACAACGTGAACAGCTCACACTGAATATTAATAATATTTTCAATTTTAACGGTCTTCCTTAGGGCTAACTCTTCTAGGTAAATTCAATGTTACTAGTTTATGAAACAAAAAATCAAGGAAATAACTTCCTGTTTGCCTTTTAAAAACATTTATTTTTAGCATGTTTTCGATAGCGAAAATAAATTGAAAAATAAACGTCAAATGTCGAACATTTTCTGGAATGTCACTTGGGTCAGCGTAAAAAAGTGATGTAGAATATTTATAAATTTTCTTGGCCTTTTCACTAAACTGCTTGAAACTGACAGGCAATTATTAACATCATCAACATGTGAAAGTACGTTCAATTAATCTTATCCATAATCATCAGCATGAAAATCAGCAACGCGGCCTGGTTCACTTACCATCATCATGTTCTTTGAACGATAACATTTGTGTCGACTTCGTCATTGGATAGTAGAAATATTATGCATTTCTTCATCTGATATTGATGATCAACTCCCATTTTAAGAGAGATTTTATGTTTACGCTAAAGTCCACAGCTTTCATCAACACCATTCTGCCATTTTAGCTGTAATGCCAACTCATAAATTTCTCCCTACTTTCTTCTCCGCACCCATCATCATTTTATCAACCTACCCAAATACATTTTGACAATCGCAAATAATCCCGTTGTGATTTGAATCTTATTTAAAATATTTCGCAAAGGATTGACTGTTACGATCGATTGAATAATTTATTTTCCATCTTTTTCTGCGTCGTGCACGCTCCACCTGTTTCCAATGCGTTCTTCCTCTGATTTATTTTGTTCAGCTCTTCAAAGCTCTCACTGACTTCATTTAAAATTCAAGTACATATTTCACTTTCTCTCAATCTCATCTTCGAAACGCTCTTTTGTTTTGCTGATCCAACCGTTCTTTGTAAATCAGCTTGACAACTCATCATCCGCGAACGGCTTGTGATTATTATTCAATTTGAAAATGCCAACCAATTTCTGAAGACAAAAACATTTCTGTTATCAGCAACCTATCTAAGAGTGCGTACGTGCTTAAAGACTAAATTTCATAACTAGTTTCTCGTGCTCTGTTGTTGATCCAAGTCCTCAGTTTTTATATATATGCGCAAGACTGTTTTAGTCATAGAAAGGCAAATAGCCAAAAAACAATCTCAACAAGAGAGAAGAAAGAAACAAGACCTTTCTCGATTAAATTGCATTGAGTGAGTTGAAGTGAGGTGAACTCCTTATAAGTATATTTTATAATGTACTCTTGAGAGAGAAAGACAGAAAAAGCGAATGTAGTTGGAAGCCAAACCAAATATCCTGTTTGCCTTTCGTCAGTCACGTAAACTGTGTTCTGTCCCTCTTTTTAACAAGAATGCAAGTTACCTTTCCTCCTCTTACCTTACTAGAAAGAAAAGCGGAAAAGTAAGTTACTTTCTTTTCCTCATCTTGTTTCCTCAAGGTGAGTGCTTAGAGAGGAGTAGCTATCTCAATTTCCATATATTTCTACTTTCTCTTTTGAAATTAAAGGTAAGCAAGAAAAACATATATTTTATAAATCAGATATGAGTTGTGTATACATATCCCGGGAAAACGCAGCCTTACGAAAAATTGAATACCCTTATTATTCCACCTTCTTCTTGCCTAGAAGGAAAATCTTGAAGAGTCCAAAAACCCAAATCTGTCAACTCAAATGACGTTCATGCCAAATTCACTTCATCATGAAACTGAAGCTGGAAAATTGAATGGGAGAGGGATAGTATTTTCTGCCTCTTACATACTTCATGCCTGGTTCACTTGTAATGAGCCCAAGACAAGTTGTTTCGTTCACTTATACAAAATACATCTCTGACATGCAACATAAAGCAACAGTCTGCCAAATAGCAGATATGAGAGCACCATTTCTTTTTTAGTTTCAATCGTACAAATAGTGAAATGAATGCCTATTTAATAACGGGTATGCACATATTTTAGTATCATGACTCATGACTGCTGTGCATGCTCATTATAAGAGATTTCGCGTTGCAATCTGGTTTCAAGCCTGCAAAAATACATTCGATATGATTTTTGACTGTTCAATAAAGACAAAATCAAAATGGATTCTTCACATGCAACATCTTAGAAAAAGTCAACTAATTTCTTTGATGTGTTCTTTAGCGATGTAGTTACAATACAATTATCATCCATGTACCTGAAGATTGCAAATTCACAAAATAATCTCTTTTCAGCGGAAATAAGCTCTGTGTAAACGAAATCAAACCAGCGAGCATTTGTGAAGTTCTAATATTATTTTATCCGATAAGCATTAATAAGAGACTAGCTTAAATACAATACTTGAACGAGACTTAAAGAAATATTTAAAGCATGTCAATTTAGGTACTTATACTTTATATTTCCATATTGACTTTCATAGCGCGAATACCAATCTCTAATAAAAGCTAAGCAATAAAAAACGAAAAAACAAAGTTCTTGCAGCGCAATAAGTTTCTCAAGCATCTTATCTTAGATTTATACCAGATTTGAAAATTTAACCATGCAAAATTATACAAAAGCAAGCAAGTTTTTTTTGTTTTTACGCTTTAATCGGGTATTTTGCCGGATATTAGGAAAAGTACAAAGAAGACAAAGGTCACGCAACAAATGAAGACACATGTAAAGGGATAAAAAAATCTTTTTTTTGTTTGTCCTTCCTTTAGTTCTTGAGGGAATGGAAAACATTAAAACATACATTACAACTTATACCTAAAAGTGCTCAAGTCCTTTCCATTTTGAAGTATACATGTTTTCTTGGAAAGACCAGTGTTAGGCCAGCCAAGTAATTTGTTTTTAATTCACCTTGCTCACGGGGGATTAGTTGTTTGCATAAGCACAATATGTCACAAAAGTCTGTGTCGTCACAGGTTTAACCCTTTCGAATTCTACATAACTTTCGCTTTGATAGTCGGTGCGGTCACAGCTCAACCTTGACAATTTCAAGCAAGTTATAAGGAAATTGTTGCCAGTAAAAAGAAACATTTTTTGTAATAATCTGAAAGCCTTAAGTCCTAGCTGGCCACATATAATGGATTATTATGTTTTCTGTGAAAAGCTTCTTAAAACTTGCTATAACATGGAATATAATATGTTTTATCGGTTGCTGTAAGTATTTAGTACACATGTCAAGTAAAAATAACAACAACAAAAATAAAGACGTTAACATTTTTTAGACATGACAAGAACACTTACAAGGTCTCTTTAAGAAGTTGTGTTGGAGGTTGTGGTAGTGGAAGAGGAAGAAAGAAAACGTCAGTAGTAGCAGTAATAGCAGTAAATTATAGCGAAATCAAACTGTCTTGTGCATGTTTATTTTCTGAGACGATTTATGTCCATACAGGTGCCTCCACTTCGAGGTCATCCCCATCCTCTATCAAATCCTCTGCCTTCGCAGTTGTCATAATGTTCACAGGTTTATGGGTAGGTGTTGACTTATCATATTTGCTGTCAACTACGCTATTGTTAGCAGCTTGCTTTGGTGTCTGAGGAGACTTGTTGCTATTATGTTTATTGTTTGTCTCTTCGTCAGACAACGGATTATTATTTATACTGGTGACATTGTTAAGTATTTTGGGAGAAAGCTCTTCTTTCTGCTGCTGCTTATTGTTACTATCAACTTCTTTACCATCGCCAGCACCACCTCCGGTGGTAGACTTGACATTATTACTGAGTGGATCTGAGGGAATTCCCTGCTTTTCAAGCTGCTCATTGGGGATTGTGATAAGAACAAGGGGCTCGCTGTCCACAGTTGACTTGACAGATCCATTAGCTAGCTGGTACGCCTTCATCTTGTTGGCTTGAATGACCTGGCGGTTTTTCTGCAGTTGTTCCTGGCTTTGCTGTTGGTTTTGGCGGAGAAGGAGCTTGTTGGAGCCATTGGTAGAGGTTCCATACAGTTGTTGGTGATAGTACAAGCTGTGGCTGTGATGATGGGGGCTGAAAGGGTACTGGTTAGTATTGGGTGAAGAGTTGGGGTTTCGAGCGAGACATAGGTTGAGTAGACAGGGACAGAGAAGGTTGAGTCGTGAGAGGACAGAGAGGAAAGCGGTTCGAAATCTCACGTTCATCCAAGCATAAATTACGGGATTGTAGGTCGTGTGAGCCATGGCAAGCGAATGACATGCAAAAAACAGATACTGAGGATACCAAGTTATTCGGTCCCAACCCACTAGCACCATTAGATTGAGAGGGAGCCAAGCCAGTGTGTATCCAATCACCACCACCAGGCTCATTAACACAGTCTGCGTAGATCCAAGTATTGAAAAGTTTTGGTTTTGATTACCAATAAAAATGCATACAATTTAGACACATAATACAAATTTTCAAAAGTTCGTTGAATGGTTAATTTACAAGATTCTTGAATTTCATAATTTCAACTGAATTTCTTATTTACGATGCGAAATAATAAAAAAAGATAAAATTAGGTAAAAATTTAGCATTGATATTGAATACTTTACAGCTCCTTTTCTTTCTCTGTATAAAAAGTTAATAAAATTTCTTCCTTAATCATTCCCTGACGCTTAAATTCTAAATAGCTCTTGAGTTTAATTTATTGCTGACTGTGAACGATAATGAAATATATTGAAAATATTGCTCTTGCGGAGCGGAAAAGAGATAAACATACTTTATCAAGCTTGGCAAAAGTTACAGGAAATTGCACATACCTTTCGCTTGGTTTTGGCAAGTCTTTGATCTCGGCTGTCTTCTGCTTCTCCAAGTGACTTTTTGCCCCAGACAGCCATTGCAATCCTTGAGTATGTAAAGATGAGAACTATGAGTGGGAAGAAGTACTGAAGAATCATCAGCGTGAGTCCATACGGTAGCTTCAGGTCTTCCACGCCCATTTTTCTCCAGCCCACCTAAGATCATCCCGTGTGTATTTCCAAAGAACAAGATTCCATGATGTGAGCCGTAATCGCGATTCCAGAAAATTAGTTTTTAGGGAAGTTTTTGTCCGGTAGTTGTACAGGCACCATTATTTGTTTGTTATAGAGAAATTGAGGACCACCCGGGATGAAAATATTATAAAAGAATAAAAGGAAAAGTTGATTAGCTTCCTGTAGAATGTAAACTCTTGTGAATTAAATGATAATGTTAATAAAATGAACCTGTTGTGTTAGCATAAGATAAACAGTAAATAAATAAATATACCACGTAATAAATCTTTCCAGCAATGTAGTTTGTATAGGCACTGGGTAGTTTATTAAACTTTGCCTTTTTTATATGTATATAAAATAGCTAAGTCTGTTTCACTGGTTTCTGAAAGATATCAAAATTTTCAAACGTCATAGAACAAATGAATCGCCTATAGAAAGAGTTTGATGAAAAAAAGTGAACAAGTCAACCTTAAATGGGAAAACTCGTTTTAAAGATTAGTTCTCATAAAGTTGGACAACAATGACAGGTCTCTTTAAAGTAGTAATGTTATACGAATGACTATTTACTCAATCCTAATTTAACCATAACTAACCGATAAAAGATTTCTTGGAAAATTGAATGGAACTGTTTGATGAAAGCAAACTTGGCTTTCACAATTAATTAATTATATGTATATATTTCCATTATATTATACGAGGAGATATATATACGTCCTAATGCATTAATCAAATTGAGTCCAAAGTCTCTGATTAATTTAATTTTTGTACTTTGTACAATCACGTTAAAGTATGAATAACTCAATTATTCCTCCATCTACCTGAAATTTAACTTAAAACCATGACCTATTACCCAGATTACATGCTTTATCGTAAATACAGCATAATGTAAATTTTTGCTAACCTTTTCAGACTAAAAGATTAGGCAATATGATATTTAATATCCTTCTACCACCACAAAATTTTCCACTACTTACGACTATCCGTTTTCACTCTTATATACTGATTTATGAAGTTGCAAAAGATGTCAGTAACTCAAAAAAGTGAGTTGCTAATTAACTTTTTGATATATTAATTTACGTGGACCGGTACATTACTTAAGGCTTCGCTGTGTAAGGATGCTATTTCTTATATTGCAGTGTATGTAATAATAGCCTGGTATAAACACGAAATTAAATTCTCTTTCTCTTCTGTTGTCAATTTATGTAAAGCTTTGTATATTGCGTAACATCCAATTAGATCAATCCAATTTTCATCCAGTTCCTCCTATTCCTTATCAAAATTTCGCATAGTTTAGTTTAAATTCTTCCGCATAGTTTACATCTGTTCATGTCGTCATCTTTTAATCACATCCAATTTTCTTGATAAATAAACGAAGTTGCTATTACTAAAGAATCCCAAAAAAAATCTCTGCTTTAAATCAAGCTAGATACACAAACGAGAGCCTATGAGATACACAAAACGATTCGGCCAACTTTTTCATCTGAACAAATGAGCAAGAGTGGTAGAGTCTACGGAAAGGATGAACTTGTGATGTAACATCATGAAAAGTAGTTTAGGAAAAATACCAGCTTTGCGACATTACAAGTGCGACTTGGAAAACGAGAGAAAGTTGATGAAAACCAGAGAAAGGGCCTTACAGGCGATAAAGTGGGTATAGTTCTGTGAAGTAAGGAAATACATACAAGAAAGTTAATAGGAAAGACGCAACTTGTAGTGAAATAAAGTAGAAACCTTATGCTTGTGAGAATATTCTGAAGTATGCGCATCCGTTTTTTAATTCCCTTTTCCACCTGGCTAATTAAATTGACAGGCACTTATTACTCTACTGTGGTGGTTTTCTTTCCCTGTGGTTTACTGTAAATGAGTTTCATTTTTTGTTTACAACATACAAACTTTTTTCATGAGACACTTTAATAGATTTTAATTTGATGATTGAAATGATGGGAATGGGAACTTAGTGGAGTAATGCAGATGTCTTTTACACCTAATTACATTTACTATTCTGCAATGCAGTACATGTGGATACATACCTACAAGCAATAAAAAGTTGTCCCTTTCAACAACGCCTTTTGCCTTTTACCTCAAATCCACAGAGTAAGAGAAGACCACTTCGGCACACCACTTATTTTTTTCGCACGTTATTCCGCAAACCAGAACCGAAGAAAAAAGCTGGGAGAGAAAAATGCAGAGAAAGGGTAGCAGTTGCATGGGATGTGTAAAATAAGAATGTGTGAAATTGTAAATGCGACTTTTTTCCTAGAGGAACTACCTAAAACGTCCATACGAACACCAAGAAGACCATACACCACAACTGTCCTCCTCAATTTTCGTAATGAATTGGGCAAAACCGCACAGAGAAGGCTTGATAATAACCATGATCACCTATGTATTGCGGCTCTTGCTTTCACACATCTCTTTCCATTCACTTATTTCCAACAAAATATAATATCATTCTTCAATGATGCATTCAATTTCGTAAAAAGCGCTTCTCTCACCCAGATTCGGTTTCAAATAGAATTGG
>JAHZNG010000974.1:0-16126 GCA_027744375.1 Orchesellides sinensis
AGGGGAAGAGGAAAATTGAGCATTATAGTGTAGTCTGGTTAATTGCCTAAGTGGCTTGCCATGTTGAGGGACGTTAGTTAATGTACGTTACATTGGATACGTACATTTACAATGTATGTTAAGGCATGTTAGCATAGACGATGGTCGTGGTGGTTGCAGAACCCCATGGAACATACGAAGCGCTTAAGACGGGTATACCAGTCTTCAGCGTGTACCATTTCCTGTAACATGTCCATATCGATGAGTTTCGCGAACTTCTAGGTTTTCGGTGGACAGACTTGAATTCCTGCAACAATGTAATTCCACTATGTTGTATGTGTTGCCACTGATGGAAATATAGCTTCATCCTGATTCCTGAGCATACGAACTGTATCCTGGGCCAAGCGACCTACGACATGTTCCTCGCGCTGGACCAATGACAACCCCCCTTCCATCCTGGATCGTTGCTCTTTGAATGTAAAAGGAAATTTTTGTCTGCGTCGTTTTTCTCTCCAATTTTTTTCTTGCTCCCACCATCACCACCACCACGAACCTCCATTATAAATTCCCCATCTCCTTCATATACCACTGTTCAGTCTTGTGGCGCTTGGCAGGCTTATAATACACCTCTCTCGTCGACTATATTTCCTTTTTTCCAATCTATAAAGAATCAGCAAAACCATATTACTCTCTACATGTATACCTTATGCTATAGTCCTTATTTTTTAGTTAAAAAAGTTTAGCAGTAGTACTAGCAGTGTTAACATCTCTCCCTCCTTTCCTTACCTATTGTAAGGATGTATATTTTATAGAGGAAAAATAAGTTAATCATAATAATCCATATTATATTTATACATATAGTAAAAATCTTAGTGTTCTCTTGTCTTCGTCTTCTTTTTGGTTGGCAATAATATCATCCTCAATATACTATTATAATCATCAACAACACCGACCCTCATCCTCTCATCATCATCAGAATCACAAGAGGCATCGCAAGCTCCGCACCACCATCACATCAGTACTTCGTATATGTTAAAAAATAACTTGTACATTTGCAGTTGTGTACTACTGCTCCACCATCCTCATCCGCCACCACCACCGATATTCCAAGCCGTTTTTCTCTAACTCATTTTTATTCGCAAAAAGGACAAGAAGAATTCAAGAACAAGTCGAAATCATTCTCTCTCCCCAAATCCCTAACTATTGCGCTTGTTCGAGTATAATATTTTTTTGAGAGAGAATCACCATCATCATCATCGTTTGTGAAGCCAAATAAGCGTCGAAATACACAAAGCCAGCCAACCAACCAGAGTGAGCACACGGACATACATAATACACGTAACAACAGAAAAAAAGTAAGTAACGTACATTTGCGTTATATACTTAAAACTTATATATTTAAGTAGATTTTTTTTCTTCTTCGCCTTTTTATATTCCACCTCTCTTTTTATTCCTACCTTTCTTACCTCTCCACCACCACCATCATCATCATCATGGTTGATGTTAAGCACAAAACCTATTCAACCTCTCTAGCTTTATCTGTTATTTTTTTAAATATATATTTTTCTACGCGTTACTGCTAGCTAAAGCTACATTAAAGTAATCATAATCATTTAGAGTCATACGAGTATCCCTAAGACTTAGAAACATTGAGGGTATAAATTTCCTAAGAAATTTTTTTCACCAAAATTTCCTTACTGAAAGAGCCGTAAAGAGCGGGCTAAAATCTTGCAAGAAAATCCGCAAAGAATTCTGATTTACATGCAAATTGCATAGTCCGAAAAATATAGGCTTGTGCGTAAGCTACTTTAGTCCTTTTTTGTTAAAGTACTATAAGAATAATATATATGTTAGACGACACAACTATAGGCGACTATTGTCTGCATTATTCACACACACCTAAGTACATACACTCGTACGCATAAAATGAGATGAAATGAACATTTTTGTTCACGGATGTCTATAACATTTTTTTTCTTTCTCTGATTATTAAAAAATGCATATTTCTGTATGAATGTTGCTTTCCATGAGCTGCTCTAATTTTTCATGACGCTTATTTGGCTTGAGTAATTGTTTCATTTCATATTGCATTGTTGTAAGTATAAAAAATTACATCTTCGCTCGTTTCCATTTTCCAGGCGACTTTGTTCGCTAAAGGGTGAGGTGGAAGGAGGGAAGTCATTGTTGCTTGCATACATTTACATCATCCCTGTTGCTTTCAACTAGAGAAGAGCTGGAGGAGGATCTGATCGGAGGGAGGGAAGCTCGTACATATAAACAGCTTGATAATACAATGCCCCATAGTCCATTTGGCAGAAGAGGTCATGGTAGCATTGTGGTAGATCTGAAATACATCAAACACATCTCCAGTTACGGATCTCATCCTTTGAGAAGTCCACTAGCATTCAGAAATCATTTTGCTTTGTAAAAATTTGGAGGAAATCCGTATTTTACGAAGATCAAAGTCATTTCTCAAAGTCAAGGCCAAGAGGTAACACGACCACCGCCGCCTTGAAGTTTCATCATCAACATATCTTCAAAGGTAAGTCAAACTCTCCTTTAATCATACTTTTAAGTTTTATCTTCATCTGCATACAAACAATTCAAAAGGCATAAAAAGCATTTTATCCGGAAATATTCACAATTTTATAAAAATCGGAAATACCAGGCGTAAGCTTTAGTTTTTCATGAAGAAGCGTACAAGCACACATATTATGCATGCATTTTTATCCAGAAGCGTTCCATTCGTTTCATGAAGCGTCATTCTCAGGTCTTTGCTGCTGTGAGGTAGAAAGATAGGCGCTTATCATTATCACCTTTGTTTCCTCAACCTCTATTGTGGTTGGTAGCCAAAATGAGACAGAAGCTTCATACGGATGAACATACGGAACATACTTCGATAAATTCGGCAGAATGCCATAAGAATGAAATGAAAACATTTCATCTATCAGTATAGCACCAGAATTCATCAGACTCCACCCTACCAGCCAGAAAGATTGTTCTCCTTTAAGAATTCTACAACAAAAATATTCAAAATACCCAAAACTGTCAAAAATTGTGAGTATGAACAAATGCAATTGTGTCAGCCACAGTGACAATACCTCCGATCAATTCATAATTAGTATCACTCTTCATTTTCATTATTTCAGTTATTTCATTAGCATTCATCGCAACTTGTTGCATGTTAAAGACAAAAAAATCCCCAAAAACTTTGTTAGGATATATGTATTAAGGGACGTTGTGAAAATGAAAAAAGAAGAGATTTTTAGGCAGTTATAGATTACGAGTAAGGGGGAAAGGGAAACAAACTAAAATAATAAAAAAGTAGTAGCTCGCTAGCATCATCCTAAGCAGCGTCTCTATAAACACCTCCACTCCAATACCATCATCACCACCACCACTCTAGAAATATTTTAGCTAAATACCACGTAACACATAAAGACACCACAACAGCAATCAGCACGAGCTTATAACTGTTACACCGCTGGTAACAGCATTATCATTCTCAGTTTTGGTGTAAAACATAAGTCCACCTTACAAAAACAAGATAGCTTTCTTTCCCTTTCCTTCCTTCCGCTTTTCCCTGTCCCATCTCAACCTTATCTGCCCCAGATAATCTCACTCTCCTCCAGTTAGCTCATGCTGACTCTGCCATCATCCCACAAACTATATCAAGAGCCCTTGACTAAAGATCATCTTAAAAAGCAAATCACACAAAGTCATCATCCGTTTTCATCTCTTAATTTCCTTCATCTCCTCCGAAGACCATGTCTCTTGTATAATGCATCTTCTGATTGACTGTTCTAGTACACAGAAAATTTCCTCTTTTGTGTGCTAAAGAGATCTACAAAAACTTTTCCTTTAAAAATTCGGTTTTTTAAGAAATGCATTATTACGCGACGACTTTGCCAATATTTTTCTGAGGATGATGATGATGATGAAGTGTGTGTGTGTGTTACCTGTGCTAGCTTTGTGTAGAAAAATACTTTTTTCATATAGGTATAGGTATTATCAGAAGAATGCTGTTGTAGTAGATTTTTTTCTGAAGTGTTGCTGTCGGTGGTGGCAGAATGGTGCAGTAGTTTTTGGTGGATTGGTTAGTGCTCTCGTCGTTGAAAAGGCTTAGAAAAATATATAAAAAGTTGTGCGCGGCGATATTTTTTCCGCGCACAGTGCCTGCCTCATGCAAACACCACGGCTAGGCTAAAATAACAAAATCAAAATATATATCCAAGTGTATATACCATAAATATATAAAATATATATACATAACAATACATTCTTCAAACAATTTTCTATGTTCACCTGGGTAAAGCTCGGGAAAATGATAAAAAATACTCGTCGATATTGTATGAACAATGATGGCATTACTCATTGCATGGTACACATAAGACACACACTCATATACAATACTCCAAGAAGTCGAGATATAACGTTAATTGTTATGATTAGAAATGTTCATTAACAATCAATCATAAAATAACATCATCGTTAACGTATGTATTGGAACTTTCCACCCATTCCTTGTAACCGAACTTTAGTTTTAATTCGATCTAATTAATTGTTATGATTAGAAATGTTCATTAACAATCAATCATAAAATAACATCATCGTTAACGTATGTATTGGAACTTTCCACCCATTCCTTGTAACCGAACTTTAGTTTTAATTCGATCTACTTCGAAATAAAGGTACACCTAAAATTAACAAATATCATTTGCACCGAAATCTCACAATTTAAAATTTAAAAAAGATTGATTCTGAACAAAACTCTGAATTTTTCTTGGAGACAAGGCTGAGGAACATAGCAAGAGAGCTGTTGATCTCTTATGTATTTTGCTTGTACGTAATAATAACATGACCATAACATAAGCCAATATTGATTATGAACAAAACTCTGAATTTTTCTTGGAGACAAGGCTGAGGAACATAGCAAGAGAGCTGTTGATCTCTTATGTATTTTGCTTGTACGTAATAATAACATGACCATAACATAAGCCTTTACATATAACTCACACATTTAAAGACATAAGAATAACACAAGAAAAGGAACGACGAACATTTTTGCATCTCTTTCGTATATTTGCCATAAGCCATTGGCAATACACATCTTTTTCCACAAATGCAACATGTAACCCTTTCTATACAGACTCAACTGGGGTGGGGATACTAATGAAGGTGTATGGTAAACATATTGTAAACAAGTTTTTGTATAACATGCAAGGATACAATGCACACAAGGTGAAGTGAAGGAGTTAAGAGACGCTGCTCGCTAAGGATATCCTTTTCGTATCTTAATCCATACGTAGCAAGAGTTCGCCTGTTGCTTTTGCCAATGTTGGATATAGCATTGTTGTATTTTTTATGCAGAGATGATCCTCCTGTGTTATTGTCTTTCCTTGGTTGTTCTTCGGGGGCGAGAGCTTGTTTTTTAATGCCTGTTGGGCATATCTCTGCCTGATGCTTTTATGCAAGGTGTAATCATCTCGTAATATGACGAGATTAGCAGTGGGCGAATCTCTCTTAACATGACAATGCCTATGAAGCCTCATGCCATGATACTCCTGCCACTATGTACATCAACTGCAACCCTTTATCTCCCATTTTGCCAATCTTTTGCATTAAAGTCATGGGAAAATTTCGCTCTGCGCTATAAATTCATGAGCAAATCTGAGAATCCCAAGCTAGACCCAAGAGCCAATCCATGGTCTGAAATTCGCCTGGCAATGTGTCGTTTATGAGAAAATTGAATTTTATTCCGGTAACTGACAATTTTTCTCTGGGCTCTCTTCTCTCTCCTCTGAAATGTTTATATACAAGACTTGTCAGCCCACTGCCTTTTCTACCTCATCTTCATCCACAGGGAATAGGATATTTTTTCTGTCAGTATTATCATGTCAGACAGGGATTGTCATAGGTATCATGATAGGTACATTAAAACAAGTTCTGACAGGATTGTCATGTAGGTAGTTAGAATCTACGGTTAATAATTAGGATATATAGTTTGGAGGAGTAGTCGGTGCTCATTTTGGCGGTGCTCAAGACGTGACTAAAATTTTGCCTCCTTTTTCACCTTGACTTTTAAAGATTAAAGGGCTACTGCAGATCACCCGGATTTAAAGGGACAAGGCTACCGGAGAACAAAGTGTACATATATAGCAACAACGGGTATTCATCATGAGCATACAACAACAAGAGGATCCCTTACAGCTACTATCTGAAAGGGTTGACAGCCTTGAGGATGGGTTCAAGATGTACAGGTGTCGGCAGGATGCCCTCGGGAAGGAGGTCAAAGTTCTTCTTGCAGAGATTCATATTATCACTGAGTGGATTCACCAGAGATTTGGTAAGATATATTTTTGAAATAAATATTTTATTGCTTTCTGCAGTGCTAGGATGTGTTCCCTCCAAAAAGCATAGACCTCATCTAAAGTGCATAGGAATATTCATAGACCCGTGACCCGATATGAATCTAAGTTTTCAATGAGAATTTTTAGTGAGTCTTTAATAAAGTGATTCTGTTTCTGTTGAAAAGTGCTATTTCGAAATTTTTAATGAGAATTTTTTAAAAGAAGTTACGAATAAAAGTTTACAGTTTGTAGAATTCCTTAAGAAAATGAAGCTACGAAATTTAAGGCATGTTATATGAAATGTAGTATGAATTATGAAACAGAAAATTAGCTTAAATTTTTTAAAACTCCGTATTTCATCCGAATTCTAATAAAATGCATATATACGTTTTAGTGTAAAACTCTTGCTTTTATCTGGCCGATCCAATCCCTATATATTTAGGTACGTGGCACATTATGAACTTATATAATAATGTATGTTAAAAATGGGAAATAAAAATAGGAAAATATAATATTCCCATAAAAACATATATTCAACAGAAGCCGAGTCATCTTCCAATCTTATGCATTTCGATGAGTTGATGAACAAATGCTTTTGGCTTGGCAAAGGCGATACCTATATGTTTGCTTATATGCTTTTGCTTCAGCATTACCCAATGAACATATCGGCATCTTGATCTGAATGTACATACATAAATAAATACATACATACATACAAAAATGTACATAAGTATAATGCGGGAATTGGATCTTCCCAGGTGTACTCCCGGTAACATGTGCTTTGGTCGTATGAAGCATTTTCTCATTTTCCTTAAACGTCTCATCATCTCATCTTCACTCTTTGAATACACAGAAACGGAAAAGTATTATGGTTTTGGTGTAATGAAATCGGAAATTTTTGACTAATACTCACTTTATCATACAAGAGTATGTGTCATTCATTATATTAGTGGCAAATAATGCATTACCACCATGTATATGTTTTAATGTAGCTTCTTTTTTTGTTTTTACTTGCTTCGCAGTTAAATCATTTCCAAATTACTTTACTAGTTTTGAAGATGACGATAAAGATAACATTTATTATTAATGATAGGGCACGTTAACTACACACACCTCATCATCCCTCATTCATAAGGGTATTACTTAAATTATTATTGCATACTGCACTATTGCATTCAATTTTATGACGATGTTATGTATGGATAAAGTACATGAGGTTGGTCGCTATCGACTTCTGCAAAAAAGTAAAAATGCTGATGCATCACCGTTCATGTGTTGTATCGATGATAATTCGAGAGAAGTTGGCAAATGAGAATAGATAAGCATATTTTGAGCTTGTTTTTACCAAGAAATAAATATTATACGTTAACAAACTTTTTTTTGCTCCTTTTTTGGACGAGTACATTATTTTTTGTAGAGGATATATTTCCAACTTAAAGGAAGAGGATACTTTTTTGTAAATTTGTAACGCATGTTTTTTGTTAGCCTATTCATCATTGTGTACCTGTGAATTACCTAAATATCGCCATTTCCGTTATTGTTATGTGTATATTTTAGCTTTAGCTGTACACAACCGGAACCTTTCTTAATCGCATTTTTAGTCTGGAAGCCTTTCCTTTTCTTATGCGCTCAGTGTATTTGGGGTTTTGGAAAATATCACGTGATACGATTCATAAGCAATATATTGAAGACAGTCAAGTTACACCAAATATTGATTCGCAATTCATTTTCTTTTTTGCCCGTACATGATTTTCTTGGCTATTCGTCAACCTTATGCGCTAATTATGACTGAAAATTCCTATTAAATCTTTGCTCACAAAGTCATAATGACAATTCACAATATTCATCATTCCTTTAGATTTTTTAAAAGTGATTTCATATAAATTAATTTGATCGAGTATAACGAAGCATTCTCATTTCCAGTATTAGTGATAACCTGACATAAACTTGACAATAGTGCTGGTGAACATTAAAATGAATTTGTATTGTAACGTGTCTACCTACTATGTTCTAAATCAATACAGCAATAAAACATGATTAGGTACCTAAATATAATTTATATAATACCAAAAACAAAGGAAAGATGATAGGAATGTACATCCATATACTTACTCTATAAATTGCCATATTATATAGGAAAGAAAGGAAGGAAGTACAATGCAAAAGACAGTTGTATACATAGCTTATAGATTTCTTCCAAATCTTTTAGGTACTTCTTGGAAGATTTATTTATGAAGTGTAAACTGTAAACTATGATTTCACTAATAATATATTGCATGTTGAATAATTACCTTTACATACGAATTACGAAACATTAGTACATTAACACGGTTCGGTTACTATAATTTATTTTATGCATAAGTTTAAAAAATTAATATGGTTATGTGTGAACAATTTAGTTCAAGTTAATATTTTGTAAACACTAATTCATTCACTACCTTAATTTACAATCACCGTTATTCTGCAATCACAAATCTATTAGAAGTGATCCCCAGGTTAACTTTTTTTCAACCATAAAAAGGCGTACAGCTACAGTAATACAATACTGGCTTTCTTGTCCAGCTTTTTGCTTACAAACAATCCGCTTGCATCTGTATTGCTCTTTATGTGTACAAAGCATAAAAATTTAAACTGCATATCAAATGTATGTCTTTTGTAGGGGTGGAACTCCTTAACAAGAACTCATTCCTTTTCAAACACATTCACGACTTTGAGGAAGTGGCCGAAATCTCTGCCACACTTTGCCTTCTCGCAAATGTCGCCACAACAGCGACAAAGTACTCTGGAGCAGAATTAGCAGCAGCGGCAGCTGCAGCCGCTGCTGGAAGCGGAGGAGTGGTAACCTCCTTGGGTAACAATGAGCATAACAATAGCAGCCGAGGTGGAGGACTATATACAGGATCCACATCGTCTTCTCCAGTAAGTCCTTCACCAACAGCTCACCGTATCCGCATCTCCTCCCTACCACCTGAGCATCCGCCCAGGCCCATATCTACACCGCCAATGATATCCGGCCAGCAGTTGACTCACATTGGGAGTGGAGGTGGCTACCAGCATACTTTGTTAATTCAACAGCATCAGCAAAACTCGCCTGTTTCAGTACATCCGCATCATCAAATGCATCATCCTCATCAACACCACCACCATCATAGTCCACATCAACAACAGCAAATTCATCTCCATCATGTTTCACCCTCCCCTTCCCCAGGAATTCAGCATCACTCCCATTCCCATCATTCCTCCCACATGACTACAATGCCGCATCACCTTATTACGTCGCAATCCCCTCCCATTTTCTCCACTTCCTCATCAAGTAGTGGTAATAGTAAGCTCTCTCCCCAAAATTTACCCCCACCTCCACCTCTACCTCCTCCTCCGGTTTCTGGAGGTGGGAGTAGTTGCACTTCCCCGAATCCCAACAATTCTTCATCTGGAAGCAACACCCCTACAAATTTGAGCCAAAGTCAGTTAATTATTTCTAAAAAGAGTAAACCAACTCAGCACCATCATCAATCCAATCAGCAACAACACACTGCTATGTTATCCCCTTCATCCTCTTCTTCCACAACAACTAAAATTCTATTACCACCCCCACCCCCTCCGCCACCCACATCAACTGCGAATGCAAATTCACTAAAAAGTCCTGTTCCAGTTTCGGTCGTCACATTAATTCCAAGTGGAGCTCAGTCCTCTTCCCAGCTGTCTCCACAGTCACCCCAACATAATCTTCATAACTCTTTCTCCTCCTCATCTTCCATTTCATCCACATCAACTACTTCACATCCGGTCAGTGTACACGTTCACCCAACTGCCACCCCTTCATCAGTCCCTCCACCCCCTCCAGTCACCCCAACCATAACCCATATTTCTGTGCCACCTAAAAAGTCTTTGTCATCCAGGAATGCTCATAATCTTGCCACCTCAGGTGGCAGTGGGGGATCGGCCAACATAAAGAAATACTTTAAACCCTTGGTAATTGTTCAACAAGAGCAATCACCACAGTCCCCTCGAGCCCCCTCCCCGATAACACTTCAACTCCAGCATCAGAAACCTAACAGTACTACAGGAACGTTGGTCGAGTCTAATGCTACCATTGGGCAGGTCTATATTTTTTCTGAGACGAATAGCAATGAACAGGCTGAGCCAGCAGCGGCATCAACGCCAATTGTTGTGAATAATGTGGGCATGGTTGGCGTAACTAGGAAAGGAAAGCGACTTCAATCTGTGGAACGTATGGATACTTCCACAGAGGGGCAACAGGATTCTGGCATTCAGGTGCGACCTATTACACCTGTCAATAATTCCCTGGTCTCCACGCCAGAACCTGATGTCCTCAGGCCAAAACGGAGAAATCGGAAAAAGACACAAAGTTTTGGAAAGGGTAACGCTAGTGGGAGTGGGGGAGGGATAAGAATAATGGATGATAACGACAATGGAGGGAGACGATCACCTGACCACAATACAAATAGTGTTGACTATGCTGCTGATACTGAGGATGAAGGTAAAATTGTTTAAAGAGATTCGCTTTTATAATTAGATGTTTGCTTTCGATCATTTTTACTTCATAAAGTAATTATGCATTTTTGTAAATAGTTCCAACGAGATCAGCCAGAGACTCTACTCCAATTTCCGTAATCAGTAAGCGAAAAACGCTGGGTAGTCCAAAGTCATTGAAAACCTCGACTCCCATCTCAACCACACCAAAGTCATCAAAAATACACCAGCCTCAGAACTTGAGGTGCTCTACACCGACATCCACTTCGGAGGGACTACCTGGGATTTCTGAGAGTCCCATTCCAGGGCCTTCGCATGCTATTGCAACACTAAATAGCAGTAGCAATAGCTGCTCATCAAAGCCACAGTCTGGAGGGGAGGAGTCCTCCAGCACGGGCACCAGCGAGAAGCGTAAGCAGTTATCTTTATACCCAGAGCATGCAATCAAATTTTTATAAGTCTCAGCATTACTTGAAAGGAAACTTTTTAATTATAATCATAATTTGTAAAAAATTGCTTTGGATATTTTCATAGTACCAAAGAGAGGTCGCCCAAAGAAACGTCCCGAAGAGAGAGTTCGTACTTACGATCCCAGGGTACCAATGCAGTGCGATGAGTGTGGTAAAGTACTCAAAGGAACGGGAGCTTTGCGTGTACACAAGCAGATTCATCAAAATGTAAGTGATTAATAGTATATTTATTGGAACAAGGTAACGTAAAGCATTACAACATTAAATGACGATAAATTTTCCATGGTAGATCCGGCCGTATGACTGTACAGTGTGTGGGCGAGCCTTCCGGAGGAAGCACCACTTAGAATTTCATATGATGATTCATGAAGGAAACAAAAAGGAAACCTGTAGCTACTGCGGTAAAGCATTTTTAATTCGTCGGGACCTCGCCCGTCATGAGAGGACAGCAAATAGCTTAAGAATTCATAAAAAGATACATTTAAGAGATAGGGAAAGGGCAGAAGGTAGTAATAATTCAGGTGGTAGTGCATCAACTGCAGGGGGTGTTGGAACAAAATCCGGGGGAGGCAATGGCAGTGGTAAGTCAAAAGGTGGCACAAGTCGAAGCAACAGTGGCAACAGTTCCACCTCAATAAACTCCAACACAAGCGCTGGTAGTACTACATCTACCACATCAGGAATCTCATCAGCATCAACATCTGCCTTGGAAACACCTGAAAGGAGACCACCATCCAGTGGAAGCCGTGTGGCAAGTCCTAGCCCATCACTGAGGAGTAGCCAGAGCAGTCCTCCATCACCAGCGGTAAGACAGCATCCACTCCTTCAGCATGTTCATGTTCCACCACCTGTAGCTGAAACCGTGACAGTGGTCACTTCACCTCCAGCACACTTGTCCGGTAGTCACATTTCCGCATCCCCTTTTGATGGAGGAAGACTAGGAGAACTTAGAGGGGATCACTCTTATCACGGAGCAGGTGCATCTTCATCCCCCTCCTTGGTGTCCGTATCAACACCAAACTCTCCACCTACCACGTGGCGCTTATCACTGAACCCAGGCAGTGGTACGAATCTCATTTCACCCCCAGGAGGTAGCAACAGCAGTAGTAGGGAAAGTGGAGGGGCAAGAACACCTCCAACATTCACCATTCCTGCTGCACATCAAGTTCAACCTTCTAGCGGGGGTAATCCTGGACATTACACTGCCCCTGGTTCAATAACCGTAATTAGAAACGTGGTGCCTGTGGTCAGCGGTGGACCAACATTAGTTAGGGCTTATATTCCATCCCCTCCAGATGGAGGTCAACAGCACCATCATCACCACCACCATGATGCAAGAAGTCCACCACCTTCTGGTGCCACTGCCGTTGTTAATAACACTGTGCCTGCCCACCACCACAATATTCATCCTTCAGCAGGGGGTGGGTCGTCCAATCCCGGGGGTACTACCACTTTTACCATTTATGACCCCAATAACGTTACCAGATATTACAATTAAAAGTCATTGCACCCCTTCAATATCCATCATTGCATGCATAATTATCAAGGGTAACTTTTCTACGTTGTATACAATATCAATTTATCATGTCAGAAGAGAAAAGATTTAAAAAACTTAACATAATATTTAAGAAATTAAAATATGCATTTAGTAACTTGAATTATGTTGAGTATATACTTACACAACAAAAATGTTTTTAGTCAAATGTTATATTAGCTAGGTTTTAATTTAATTAATAATTTTTACCACCATAAATGTAAATTACATATACCATACCACACACAGCAAGCAGCACACGAACAACACAACTAATCGTTTTAGTTTTAATCTTGGTTTTACCTGAAAAATGCAGTTTTACATCGCTTTTTTAAAAAAGAGATTTTTTAGAAGAGGATTTTTTAAAGCGCTACAACTTCTTTTCTTAAAGCACAAGTACATACATGAATAATTTTAATTATTTTTAACATTGTAATTTGGATCTGTACACAAAAAGCTCATCAAAGGTTGCATCTGTTTTCCATTGTAGATAGTAAATGTAAGGTTAAAGTTAATATGACAAATTAGTCTGACTAACTTTGTATAGTAGATTATAATATGTATATATATGATTTAATTAAGCTAATTACTATATATGTAATTCTAGATTTTAAGGATGGGTTTAATGTTGATGTAACTTCTGTGTCCTGGTTTTACTGATTCATAACCAGTGAAATTCATGGAATTATAAGCAGTCGTTTTCACATCGCATTACCAAACAATGTCAGCATTCAGCTTGTTCTCAGAGAAAAGAACGCCGATTTTTTTAGTTCATCATAAGGTGAATTTGTGATGATATAAAAACTTGTTATTTTTGATTGTTGTGTATTATTAGAAAAAGTTGTATATAGAAAACAGACACAGTTCTGATTTGTATTATACAGAGTAGATTCTATTTATTACGATATAGTAATTAATTTGTATTCAAAGTTCTTCTCTTCTTAACTAACAAACATTTTGTTGACTGATGATTTTTATATTTAACAAGCTTTTTTGTGTTCTGTCATGAAAGGGTTGACCAAGCTGCTGTGTGCCTTTGCTGTTTGATGATTGAATTCGGATAAATTTTTAATTCTCCTTAATTTATGGACTTATTTACAAATATTATGAAATTCACACATACGGTAAATTCAAACCTACTTTTACTATGCCGTATATTAGATTTTCGCATAACATCGGATTGGCGTAAAAGCCATGATTTATATTGGATATGTGAAATTTTAAAAATTAGGATCAGGAAATAATCAAAGTCAAATGAAATTATTGAAAACTATTTAAAATATGTTTGGGTGCTGTTTTTACCAAGGAAAGAAAGGAAAGTCATTATGAATTTGTCTGCTTACGTTCCGTTATAAAGTCTGATACAATCTTTAGTTTAGTCTTGTAAACTAATGCCTTGCATTTTTCATTCTAAGTTAGTTTAAAGATTCTTCCAATAATTGTACAGTAGCCAATTATCAAGTTGAATTAGTTTATAAAATGGTAAATCTGGTGCGTGCGTCGTAAATATGAATGCGATATTGATATGCTGATTGTTTTTGTGATTATCAATCATTTTTTAAAAGATTAACTCCTTGACTTAAATATATCAGTCTGTATAGCTTTAATAATATATTTTAAGCTATTTTTGTTGACTTAACAGAGATTTATTGAGTAAATTAATGAAAGTTAATTACTATAAAAATGCTTTAAAGGGTGGAAAGAAAGAGGATGCAGAAGGGGTAAAACATGTTGCGTTGCATTCCGATAATATTATGGCTGGATTGAATCTGCATAAAAATTAAGATGCACTTAAAAGTGTGTGAATCATTATTGCGGTAATAATGACAAAAGAAAAAAACTATATCATAATAATAATGTTTAGTCATGTTGTGTATATTTGTAAAGTAAAATTTCTATGTATAATGATATACATCCATTGTTGAGCTGATAATGTTTTTAAGTGCAAATGACAACTGGTGTGATTTGAGCATTGTAAAGTTTTACTTGTAGTTAAATATGTTTGTAAATGTGAATGCCTTGAAAAGGATATAGTACATTAAATTCTGTGTTTGACTATGACTGCACGACAATGTGATTTTTATGATGATCACGATGATGCTTTAAAAAAGTAATATGATATGTATTTTAATTATACTTTATCAAACAACAAATGTCCAAGACTCCAAGACTTTTCACACTTACCAAACAGGCGAACATAATATTATAATATAGATCAAAAATGACTATTAGGTAAATAGCTTGTTGTATTCGTTTATAAACCAGTCGGGTATAAATAATACTAAATTGTGTAAGATTTAAGTTGCTTTAAATTAGGTATACCTGTATTATTATTATATTATGCATTGCGTACATATACCTAACCAATCAACAAATTATCGTACATTCATAAACTTATGATTTATCCAATTTAACATTATGCGTTTATACGAATAATTTTTTGTTAAAGAAATAAAATGTCCTTATGAAAAAACGTGTGATGCTTATTTGTGCATCTTTAATTATTACCAACCTGCGTTAATTCTCAAATAACTTATTGAATTTTATTGTTTATCACTACATTCATTTACTTGAATTTTTATCATATAAATTAATGAATTTGTATTTTTGTTTTAGACGATTATTTTATTAGTACCCTTCCATTCAAGGATCTATTAGGCGTCATTCCCTATTTGAGGAATAATAGTACAAGACTCTAGTGACGTTATAGGTTTTAAAGATTTGTAATGGAAAATACATCTGATTTCGATTGTAAATAATTATTATTTGAAACAGTTTTAAAATCAAAATCCAAAATATAGCATTTTAAATAGTCAGTTATATTCATTGGAAAGCCCGTCACCATTACGAATGTAAACTTACTAATTTGCTATTGCTAATTTTATACAAAAAAGGCAGATGCATTGCCGTGTTTTCACACGGATACTAGGTAATTTACTCTTAGCTCATAATTAATTGTCATTGTAATTACTTATATTAAATTGTCACAAATCAAATTCCTACACTTGGTAAATCCAAAATCACGAAATGGTGTCATTTAGATTTACTTTAAAACACAATTTTACTTTACAACTCAAGTTGCACAAATGCGTATCATTAGGCTTTCGATGATATAATTATTTTGTACCCCGAATTTTTTCTGAAGTCCTGATAAAAGCTTTCATATTCCAGTTCTAGCTGGCTTTACGTAGGATGGTCACAAAGCAAACAAAGTAAAGAGGCGTTTTTAGATAAATCGTTATGATAGCAGAATAACCTTTTACATACATCTTCACCATCATTTCATATGAGCTTTAAAT
>JAHZNG010000975.1:0-12552 GCA_027744375.1 Orchesellides sinensis
CCTACTAGCTTTACTTTTTAATTAAGTATAAATGTTACGCTGAAAAAAAAAGAAAAATGTGATGTTATTACGCTTTGTTTGGTCCCACCCCAAATAACGATATGGATCAATTAAAACAACAAAATCTGCAGGCAGTACTAGCTATACACATACGGTTCATTTACACTAATTAATCAATATAACAATATTTTTTACAGCAATATCATTTATGCTTTTTTAATTCAATCATCCCCTTAACATAACAGACCTTAAAGTACGGACATTAACAATCGTTAAATAAGTTATACAATACACATATAGTATATACAAAAATAGGACAAAAATCCCAAACTACATACTTAATAATTAATATTGCAAAGATTGCATTATTTCCAGGAAACGCTTTTCACCAGTCTTTTTAATCAGGAAAACCACACTATTACGTAATCTAACCTATTGCGCATGTATTCAAATTCAAAGACTTTATCTTGGAGCATTGGTGTCATGCATTCCTTTACGGGTAAGACGGTAGCATATACATAGCATACCACGAAGCTTGAAAAATTGACTTTGTGGGATTGTCTTTTTTCTTTTGGAAAGACTTTCAACAAGCACCACACCAAATTCATGTATTTTCTTTCTCTTTATGCTTTTCTTATGTTATCTGCCTGTCTAAAATATGTAATAGTAACAAATCAGCACAAACATGAAGAAAGCCTCAAGATTTTTATCATGAAGCATTTCTTGAAGAAGAATGAGTACAAGAAAAGCATATGGAATGAAATTAGAATCTATTTCTGACAAAATTCTTTCTTTGAAAACTTTGTGGATTCGATTTTCTACTTTAAATAAATACGTTCTATTGTATCATCTTTAAACTCCAAATCCTCAACAACAAAATAGGAGCATAAATAGAGAGTACCTATAAAAAAGAGGTGGTGGTCATACTCATACTCATATGTAGTGTCTCTAAACGGAAGTGAAAGCGTGTGGGATTGTTTGGAGAAAAATAAATGGGAAAAATATGGATGGTGTATGAACTAAAGTTTACAATAAATACAAAGACATTTTTTCCAGAGAAAGCATCAGATCGGTTGAAATATTGCCCCATGTACCATTCTTTCACTCTGTCAAACAGCTAGAAAAACGTGTTGGTGTTGGTACACATATTTTACCCGCAGTTGAATAAGTCTTGTGGGCTGAAACTGTGTGAGTGTGTGTGATTTTTTCCTGTGATGGTGTTTAGAATCCAAGGCACGTAAATTTTTCACAGAGGACGGATTTTCCATGTGATGCGTTGCACCAGGAAATACTATTAGTGTAACATCTGCGAGGCTATCACTGCTCTTGCACTATGCTACTATTACTTACATACACATCTTATCTTGCATCACATACAAGGGATATTATTAAAGGGTTTATACCATAGTAAAATTAGATTTTATTATAACTGCGCTCCCACTTGTCCCTACTATGATCCCAACTTAATGCAACTAGTTTAGATTTGGACAGGGAGCAGGAGCAGTAATATTCAACAGCATTTTTACTTCATTCCATTTTACATTTTAACCTCATGTTTGGATGGAATGGGGATCTGCTTATTTTCTATTTCTTCATACCAGCATATTATCCATACATATAAAAAGTTGTAGCAGCAGCAAGAGCAATTTCATTTCACATCATTAATACACAATGAAACACCCAATTTTGGAAAGTAGCTTTTACATGCTGGGGCTGCAGGGAAGAAGGAATGAGTAGAAAGTGAGAATCACTCCATTTTTTCCATACTTGCTGGATACATAACAGTGTGGTAGTAGTCTTTGGTCCAGGTTGGAGAAGAAAGAAGTAAACAAACTAGGAAGTGGATGGAAAAGTAGGGTTTTTTCATCTTGATCGAGTCGCCAGGCCTTTCTTCTTGATCTCACAGGAATACAAGCTTAGCAGCATTTGAATGACTACGGTTGTTGTTGGAATATGGATTTGCGAGGACGGCAGTGTAGCAAAACATTACTGCTAGAATACCAATGCAACAGAGTAGGAACCACATGCCGATAGGCATAAAAGACTGGGAGAACAGCATGACTACCGCTCCAGCCTGAGCGACGAGGACTAGAAGACTCATGTAGAGGAAGATGGGCATCAGTAATTTTGCCTTCGTTTGAATCGTGTCACTCATCTATAAAAAAGTAAGAGTCAAAAGAGGTTTCCTTTTTTAACTTTCCTGGCAAAAGAAAACTTATGACAGAGGACTGTAAACAGCAACAGCCTCTTTTAAAGTGAACTGATTATTTTCTAAACCACACAAAGGCTATAGTAATTAGAAATGTTTACTTTGTGAGTGAGCTTGATGAAGGGAATGTGGGCGGTTTTGAGAAACAAGGCACCTCGCAAAACCCATCCGGTAACTTCATGGCTTTGGCCACAGAGCTGGGAGGATACTGCAGAGGGGCGTACGGCCGAGGGGTTTTTCATGCTTACAACTGGAGCGGAAGTTGACTGATTTGGCTGACCTAGTCTTAGCTTCTTTTATCTTGCTATCCAGCTTCATCACCAATCCGACATCATCTCCGTCGCCATCTACGCAAATAAAAAATCTCTAAATTGCACCTTTCCATTGCATTAAAGCATAATGTTGCCATTTTCAATGTTGGGATACAAGGTGCATGCATATACAAAGATTTCTAATAAATCTGCACAAATATTCACACAAAATAAGAAATTTGAAGAAATAAAAGGGGCTGATTACATATCAAAAAAGCTATATTGGCATACCATGTGGCAGGAGAAATCTCTGGGAACTGGATGAAGACGTCTTCACATGCCGATGAATCACTTGTAATTCCGTCACACTCATATTGCTCTTCTTTTACTTCAGAATGGATGTGGAAGATGTAAATGAATCACAAATACGGTTGAAAATCTGTTGGAAAACGTAAAACATACATTGGACCGTTAGATAAAGGTCGAGAGCTTCAAGAGCACCGTTTTTTGGCAATTTAGCTCAACAACTATTGTAAACAAAATGATTACAACAGGGACTTCAAAAGTACTATATGGGTGCGACAAAAGCTACAAACATTATATGGTAGGTCGTCCACCAAGAGCTCTTACCTATACCTATGATTTCAGGCAGTTCTCTCAGTAACACAAAATAGTTCCTGATTTAACTTAAGTATTATAGTATTGGTTTGGAGTGATACTGACAACTGACTAAAGAACAAAAGCACCATAAATCCACAAACAGGATTAACTTGACGGTTTGCAATGTAGGACGTCACACCAAGTATGCCATTTCTCCTACTGAAGAGTACAATATGGAATGTTCTTTTTCTGTCAATAGCACGCTATTTTACATGCAGTCACTTTTAATTTATTATTTAGTTTGATACCGTAGACAATACTGCTAGCGTTTCAGTTTTATAGCCTATGTATGACTTTCTGTATGTATATTAGTATTAGTAATTCAGCTTGCAGAAAATAACACAGAAGTTTCGCATGCCAGCTTTTGTGTATCACTGTGAATCACCAGCAAAATATACCTACTTCACTCACAAAGCAAGCTATAACTTTGGAGGAAGACAAACAAATGAAAAGTGGCTAAAAAAGGGAGACAAAAATATAAAAGGTAAAACTGTAAGCTAAACCACAGAAGGACAAAATATATACATATATGTTTAAAATTGTTCAGGTCCCGTGGATCATGAAAGTATTTCCTGTGTATTTAATACATAAAAGGGCAGGAGGGGATCCTGTACAATGCAAAATTTTTAGCAAGATGTATAAACATACCTAGGAACATATAATTTAGTTTGGCCCCTGTACAGGCAACTTGTTCAACTTGACAATGAATGCGAATCCTGAATTTTTGCAAAGTGGAATAATACTGATGATATTATGATGTACATACATACCTATGTTCATATACTTTGTGTACGACTTACTTAGCAGGTTCTTCGGCAAGGAACACTCAAGAATATTTCATTTCGGTATATGAAAAAAACAGAGTCACTGCAGCACAACCTTAACAAGCTAGTTCTGGCTCGTTACTAGGAGAGTAGTCTATTATCACTTCTATCCCTGACTGATTGAATAGAATTTTTAGCTCATCTTCATATACTCAAGATATGATGAGTGAACGTAGTATGCATAAAGAACGTTTTTTGTACAATGATGGACTGTGATATACTAAAGATACTTTATTTTGCTTTAGAATGTAGCATACCTAAGCTTATCTTGGCCCATGTTAAAATGATAATGCCGATTTAATACTCACCAAATGTGTTCTCTGCAAGAAGATGAAGATTAGGATGTACATATGTATGTGCAAAGAGAATATCCTCTTCTTTGTGTATACTACCGGTCAATTATTTTAAAGAATTGGTATGTAATGCGTTTAAAGATTTTGTACAGACAGACAAAAACACAACAGAACACTGCGCGTTATTGTGGTTGACTGTTTATGAAAATATTATGGTTATTTGAAATGCAGATAAAAAGGGAGCTTTGAATATTTACTCCTCGTTTGGTTATTATTGTTGTTTTTGTGAGCCATCCAAATCTGTACTAGAATAAAGTCGACATAGTTCCTGATGAATTTTTTGTGAGCCATATTGTATTATGTTATCTTCTATAACACTCATAGTTTACTTACGAATATTTACATATATGTATCGGAATCGCCCAATTCAATCGCTTGCATGCATAAGCAGAGCTGAAATATGAACAACAAAAAAATCTTGTTCAATAAAAGCAGGATGTACACTGCATGATTTGTTTTTGTCGACGCGTGAAAATAGAATGCTCACTTAAAATATTCGTTAACACAACTGCATTTAAGCTAATGGATTCAATAACATGTGCTCATGTGCAAATATAATTGTTTGCAATCTTCCTGCCGACCTTTAAACTCTGTACTTTTTATCCAAATATTAAAATCATACAAATCGATTACATATTTTATGGAAGCATGATTTAGTTTGGGAAGTGTTTATGTGTACCATGTCACTCTGTTCCATGTGTCTTTTCCTTGTAAAGAAACGCTGGTAAACAGATAAAAGCTTTGTCCGCGTTCGCCTTGGAACGTTCACATCGCTGCAATCTTTACTTATGACATGTTAGCGTCATTTTTTCTACATCGCAACGTGACAAAAGTCATACACCCAGTACGTTAATTTGATTTTATGTAATGATTCATTATACTAATACACATTGTACAAAAACATCAGCTTAACGAGTAAAACTTTAGCCTTCAGCAGGGAAATTATGTATATTTGAATTATGACTTAAGATCTCATATATATAGATTATTGTATTAAAAGAATAAACACATTGGCTGAGGTTGTTTTTTTTCGAATGGACTCTTGAATTTTTACAATGCAAAAACGGAGTTCAAAGACCTTCCCATGATAATATTATCTACATTTTGAATTCAAATGGGTATACGTAAGAAGTTGATACCTGGAGCTAATGAATCAAATTACGTTTTTGTACCTGCAAAAAATAAAATCCAACTATTACCATCAGTCTATGAAGGCTACACTTCAATCACACTATGAAGGAAAATGACATCTGAATGCATATGCATATTTTGAGTACGTAAGTTCCCTAACTTAGGAGAACAGAACAATGAACAATTGTATACTATTTGTATGACTTCTCTTCGTAATTGAAAACGGAGAACTACCTAGCAATCAGAAACAAATATCCCAATTCAGTCATCCGTGGGATCCGTATTAATATAAGTAACTTGATTTAAGACACACTAAACGACTAGGTTCTCATAATTCCCGATCGCTGGAAACATTACTCATTAGTTTGATCTAATGAAAATTACGATCGTAGAAGGTCACGTTCCATCATTATATGCAAGCCATCTGCTACACATTAAGGAGATGAAATTGAAAAGTTATGAGAGATATAGTTTGCATATTCCAATCACCGGATGGAAACAGATTTAATAGGGATTTATTTATGCATACAGTAATTTTGAGCTGTCGAATTTCAAAGTTTGAAGAAACTTAAAAGTTCCAGCCGTTGATTCCAATTACACTTTTATTAAGCTTCATTAAAACCAACTGGAGCAGAAGGCCGTTGTGTAAGCTAAGCCGCAATTAAGCCAAAACACAAGTTGGCTTTCTCGTTGATGGAATCGCACATATACCATGAACAAAACGTAGATAAGAGCAGAGTGTTTAGTTCCAGCATGGGTAATCGCTTGTTGCTTGGAACAGGAATCACTCAAGAAACTCAAATGAGCAACATAACCACATAAGGAGCTTTACGTCAAAAGGCATCAAAAGATGAGGTTACATTACGTACGTATCAAAGAGATGAAAGCATCATCGCAGAGTTTGACCAAAATACATATATAGTTTCTATATTCAAACACAGTTAGCTTGTAATAAACTAATTTGGGCTTGAGTCCTATATTTGCTATATTCGAATTTTACCCTGTAGAAACTGAAAATGGTATTTGTACTGAAATTCCTGCAGTTCAATTCTATTAATATCAGATTGGATAGTTATGATTTGTCATTCGTGTTTACGACATCTTTCTTGCTCTTTTACGATGTTACACCAGAATTACATACAAACAAATCTGTATCTAGCAGCAAGAAAGTAGATTATTCTAGATTCTAGATATTAAGTATATCAGTGAATATGTAGTTCAGGAGAATGCGATAAAGCTTACATAATAAAACTCACATTTACTTACATGAAACACTAAACCACCAATCGCTAGAGAGATAAGATGAGATTATAATGTAAGTTATTGCGGTCCAGTAGTCCAGTAAAGGATTTCGTAAGCTTTACTAACAAGAATCAGTATCTATCTGTGTATGCGTGAGTGCAAAATGACCTTTTCAGGCAGATACACATAGAATGAAAGTCAAAGTAACCCGAGGAAGGTCATCAATTGCATCTCGGTTTCATCTCCTTCAATGACCGGAATGAAAAATTATGCTTTTGTTGTTGTCAAGCGTAGAATGAAGGAATTACCTTGCATTCACGGAGTTTTTCATTATTCAGTCAACAAAGAGAAAGAATTTGAGAAACCATGATTTGCAATTTTGCAAAACCGTCCTCGCTATTTTTAGATCCAAAGACGCAACGATTTCATGTCTTATAATTTATAATATTAATTTAATAATCTTACATCATTTACATTTGTCACGACAAAAGTCCAAATGTTGCAATTCTGCTTCTGGGTTTTACCGGAACGACAAGAGTAAAACCCCTGCTTTTACAGATGAAAAAAAATGCATCTTAATACATCAAAAATAAATTCGCTGAAAAAGTACTTCGTGAATAGTACTTTTAATCTAACAGTTAATCGTCACAATCGTTATCGATTGACAATATGATACCACAATTAAAATGTGACAACATACATAATAAGATGCAAAGAAAATGTAGTAATAAAAACTTTGGTGATGCGCACTGAATTAGCAGAAGTTATTGCGCAAACTGATCGTCATGATGAAGCTATTTATTACTAAATTACAACTTTCTTAATTTCATCAGTGCATTGTAACTAGATGCAGCCAGATGGTCTATGATGAGTATCTTATATACGCATTGCTTATAGGTCTTTGCTCGCTTATTAAAAAAGATGCGAAATTAATACAACCATGTCCTATGTTTGTCCTTGATTTTTTGCGTGCACTTGTTATACTATTGGAAACATTATTTCAGTACAGCATCGCTGATGTATACAAAGTACAAAGTGTATGCTACAATTAAAAGCATTGAACAAAGAAAAGTCAAGAAAAACTTGATCCAATCAAAGGTATACTCAATATTATGCATACATGGGTGCTTACGTTTCATGGAAAACCTACATACATAATGGAGTCCAGTACAAACGACGTTATATCCGTCGTCTACCGACGCTATATCCGTCGTTATACCGACGATATATACGTCTCCTAACGACACTATATCCATCGTTTGGGAATTTTATTTAAAAAATTTTATTTTATTAAAAAAAGTGTTGGGCGAGCACATCCTAATTTTTACATTTTTATAAACTACAGAAACTTTTGACCGGTAGACTTTTAATTCTACTGGTATCATTTTGAGAAATAAATTTTCAAATATTTTCCCCTATCCTTGTAAAGCTAGAATTAATAAATAATTATTTTCCCAAACGACGGATATAACGTCGTTGGTACTAGACTGTAATATGTAAATTGTCGAGTCAGCGTCAGCACTCATTATTATTATCTTTCCATTATAATTCTGTGGACAGGTTTTAACTACCTTCTTCTTTTTCCATTCGATGTTCGATTTCTAAATTAGGTTTTCGGTAAGATGTAAAACAAATGGGCCTGGAAGCCAAAAAAAAACCACAACAAGATACGACTAGTATATTAAGGTTACAGTAGAACAAGGCGCAGATGTAGTAATGCCTGTTGCTAAATTCCAGCAACTCTATATATCATGACTCAACCAACTCTTTTTTTAGAACCGAGTTGCCAACTAAACCTATTAAACTATTCGTTCGCAGTGAACTATGTAATATTAGCAGAACTATGACCGTGACAGTAAAAATCCGATGTATGCTTTTGTATCCTTTTTTTATTTCCTATTTTCGTTCCACTATCAACTATATCCTCTCTGTAAAAATGCTTGCATAATACTTGGATCCTCCAACTTTTCTACGTGATCATGATCATACTGCGTGGCAACTATAACTTAGTGGTCAGAATACAACAAGCTACGAATTTAGTAGGAGAATGCAAAATGCAAATTAATCTACCTTTCTTACAGCATAAAACAAAAGTCCAAAACGTTGATTCGAAAACTTGTTTCTTATTCTGGCATTGAATGCAAATATAAATGTTGCCAAAATCACAACAATGTATACCGCGAAGTCGAGCAAAAGACATAATAACGTGATAAAATTATGTGATGACGGTCAGTGACATATGAGAGCTAATGCTAATAACAAAAACAATAACAACAATAGAAATTCCATTATCTCAACATTCGAATTCAATCTATAAATTTATAATCAAGTGTTCAGTAAAATTCAGCAGGATCATTAAGATTATTTTATAAACAAGTATACTGTTCAACTATATTTTTAAGATACCTTTAATGAAATACATTTAACATGCATACATTATTCAGCTACTACAATCATACTTTTTATTTGAATGACGAATGGTTTGGAAAAATCGATTCACGAATATTGGGCATGCTTATAAGAACTAACACTATCGTATTAAAACTAATTTACTCAGCTGCAGACATGGTGGTGCCTACTGCCTGCTACTCATAAGATAAACAGCAATGAACAAGAGATCACATTATACTCACATTTTGTGAAAACAAATTAAGTATAGTAGTAGTTATGCTGAAAAACAAATATGCATTGATATATAATGTAAGTAATAAGCCATAAGCCATAACATATTGGCATTTGAATATCTGACGTATGTATAATCACGCAACACGTGCATAGGTATATTTCGTTTTGATTTGTACTTTGTATCATTATTGCAATAATTTACAATGATAATCTTTAAATATAGTAATTTGTCATTCCGCTTTGCATTACGTTATTTCAACTTTTGACTTCCCAGAACGTTTCATAAGTCATGGGTATTAGAAAGATTAACAGATGACCTTTCCCTAATTATAAACTGAATTTTCATCATATCACGCAGGAAAAGATATGTGTAATTTTATGTTAATGTTAATACATGCAATCCAGGTCTTTGCAATTGTGTATGTGAATACTTGAACCATTAGCAGGATTTAATGTACATAAGTAATGGGATTTTTTAAAAGGAGTTATTTGATAGCTGTTTAAATTGATATCATTGTTTGATAAACTTTACATACCGATTAACATATTTGCATATCCGTTACAAGTCCTAAAATGACTCCTCGCATAAAATCCCTGGGATTATAATATTATTTTTAAAAAAGATGACAACGGAGTCAATAACTCTACTTGTACATTGTACGACAACGTCAGAATTTTGAAATGTTGATGCCAGAGTGGTCTTACAACGATGCAGATTCATAGACTTTCAGTTTTCTGTTGCTTTCATAAAAGTAGGGCTATCTATCTTGTTGTCGATATGCCGGTATGTGCATAACAATATAGACATACCTATTACATTTTCTGAATTTTTTATGTTATATCTCTATTATGCCACATGTAATTTGTGGTGATTTTAGTAACGTACAACGTGTTTGCACACGTTGTTGTTTTTAATGTGTCTGCAAATAAAAAATGGAATAACAACGAAATATTACGTTGTGCTGCTGATAAATATTGGATGGAGATGGTTGANCTCTATTATGCCACATGTAATTTGTGGTGATTTTAGTAACGTACAACGTGTTTGCACACGTTGTTGTTTTTAATGTGTCTGCAAATAAAAAATGGAATAACAACGAAATATTACGTTGTGCTGCTGATAAATATTGGATGGAGATGGTTGAAGAATGATTATTGTGGTGTTATGTACGAATACTTTTTAACAAAAGTAATTATAGGACTGTGATCTGTGGAGATTATAGGACAAACAGAGGTCACTGACGATTTTCATTATCTACCGAATGAACTTACTTACATTTGTGTACTCTTACAGTGCAACGGCATAAGCGGACTATCAATTTGGGTGTTAAAAATAACATGATTCCGTTGGCAAAAATTAAGTATTTATCATGCCTTTCAAATTTTCGTGAAGTTTTATGAAGTAACTTAGAATTATGTACTAGTTAAACATAACTTGATTACATAAACATCTGAAAAGCTAAATCACCTCCGCACCGGTTAAGAAGTAACTTTTGGGAGAGATAACATTAATCATTCTAACACAAATCGAATTTCTTACTTCATCCCCTTCTCTATTGTAATACCATTAAAATCGTTCTGAATTACCTTAATCTCCGGCGGTAATGCAGTCTATTTCTAAAATGATTAACATCCGTCGGGAATACGCGAACTATTCAGGGGACAGCAGCACTACTGCGTTTATGTATGTTTACATGCAAATTGTTATAAAATTGATTCCGGGTTGTTGGGTTTGTACTTTTCAGATGTGTAAATGTACGACATGAATCTCAGTAGGAACACTGAACGGAGTCTGCAGAGATTTTGTTAGAAGTTTACATATAAAAACTTCACGATTTCTGTTCTGACTGTATCAGTAATAGATGTACACAACTGAGGAAATGTCTTGTCGTGATTTTTGATTACTGTACTGTTGTATGTATGAGATGAAGACTCAAAGCTTCTTAAAAGACCCTTCTGTCAGAGCAACCAAGGCCAACTGCAAGCCCCAGGCTTAGTATGCCTGAAAATGGTTTGTGGCAATGGCTTCACCATACCATACATATTCATGTGTATACACTGTACATGCATGATATTTAACCTCTTCAACCTTTGAGCATAAGCAAAAGAAACTATCACGATATAAAAACTACCCAAGTATGTACAAACGTACATCATATCATCTTGCAGTCTTGCATCAATTGTGGCAAATCCTAAACTTTGTTATATACGGTCCACATCAACCTTATTATAAAAACTTACAGATTCATGTGCGTAGCGCTAATGTTTACATTTTTAAGGACAGCCATGCATGGCTTCGGCATGCTTCTTAAAAATTTGAAGCGAAGTAGCACGCTGAAGAAACATGACATTGCCAGAGATATCCTAAGCAGCATTTGAAGGAGTTTCTACTCTTCTTTGTGAATAGGTACTCCTTGGATGGCCACTATTTAGAAACTTGGGGACACGAACTTACGACTACATATGTACATATGAAGGGTCCTGTGCCCTGCTTACGTACATTTAGTGAAAGGATTGATTGTTTACTTACTAAATTGTACCTAGATTCATTAAAGTATGGATGTATGCTACAATCATCATGTTCATGATCAGTTGTTAGGGTCCATATTACCTATGAATCCAAAATGTCCACACAATAAATGTGAATATTTGTGAATTACTCATTGAAGAGCTGCAAACAAGTTAAACTCTAATATTCGTTACATTTACAGTGGAAATGACTATCACTAACTTATTTTGTTTACAACAACTACAGGTAATATCTTGCAATAAACGCAATAATATGCTGCGAAGCAAACAAACTTGTTCAATATAACATTTCCTTCAATTTTGTATTGCAAGCTTGTCGAACAAACGCCTATTAATGCATTACAAATTACAACGACAACTTACTTGCAAAATCCAAAACAAAAGCTTTCATGATGGATGCATATAAGGAAGTTTCCAAATGTTTATTGGATAGGGTGCATGCTTATGACAATTTTCCGAGTTTGGATGAGCTCATATAGTAAGTATGGTATCAAATTTATATACGCGCTGATATATCTACAAACAACGATAATTACATAGCAAGTCAAGAGTATTAATTGCAATCAAAGCCAGTTATAATCAATGGAATCGTTGAATTTACCAAGTACACGAAGAAATGGGTCAAGCTTCATTCATCGTTTTGTTTATCCATTATTCTGTCGAATAAAAAAGTAAATGACAAAGCGCTAAGTTTGAAGACAATAGAAATCTCGTTTTATTTCTCTATA
>JAHZNG010000976.1:0-15382 GCA_027744375.1 Orchesellides sinensis
TTGTTGTAATGCATTATTCCAAATGGATTTGTTTCTTCAAAAACCGCAAACCAATGTAGAATTGAAGAGTAAAACAGTAAAAAATAACGGGTTGAGAACAATTTCTCTCTAGTACAATACAATAAGTATCTGTTTTAACTTTTAACATCTAAATATTATATTATGTAGCAAAATGTACATCCACTCATTGAGATTGCTGTTAAAGCGAATGTTAACAAGTTCTGTTTATGACAAAGTTTTTTTTATATTGCTACAAGTTAGAATAGAATAAGAATACTATTTAAGCTTCATATGTGGTCTTATGCGGTTTGTTGTTAGTGAGTCAAGTTTTTGTGTACGTATCTCATTTTGACTGTAGTGGTTAATGATAGAACCTTTATGCAAGTTGAAGCCTTATAGATGTACATGTAATATATTGTTATAATACCTTTTAAATAGTAGAAAATTGTATTGATGTATATATTAATGATAATAATGTATGTAGTTGAGTAAGTGTAGCTCTGACCAGAGATATACGTGGTATATTCATTCCTAAAAGTTTATATTGAATGTACGAATAATTTGACAAATGATCTTGATAATCACCATCTTTGACTTTATTCTCATAAAATGGTTAAAGAGTTGTGCTTTGCATATCAAGTTGTTCAATGTTTGCTTTCTAAACTGAAACTTTTGGGCAAGCAGATTCCGATAGCAGTGGAACCTGGAAAACCCATACCAGTGCGATAATTGTTTCCGCTCTTCAAATCCATTCAATAAACAGCAAATGTGCAGAAAAGTAGGCGATAGGTGTATGATAAACGAATTAGTGTTAGTAAAAAACGTAGAATTGTCATCGCTGTCACAAATTAAAGTTTTAGATGTTCATGTTGCGTTTCTTACCTATTAGACTTCATAACTACAAGATTATATAGGTATGTATGTACGCATTATGCTTTTAACAATTGAAAGGCATCATGTTTCTTAAGAACATTAATAATTTTTGAACAATTAATTAATTTTTGAACCTATTTATACATAAACTTGCGAATTGCAAACACATAGTCGTATACTACACATAATCTTGTTTCTTATTTTTCAATGCCAAGCAAACTTAAATTTTGTGAAGAATTTATATTTTTCCGATGTTGCATTATCTGATATCGAACTTACATCTTGCAAACTGTTTGTTGTTGTTGTTACAGATTTTCAAGGAAGTCTCGGCTTCTCGAGGTCGTCTGTAAATGCATTTTTATTAAGCATCATCATAGAACTTAAAGGTAATTCCTTTCTCGATTGGAAGATTATTTTTCAAAAGTATACACAAGTACGACCTTTAATCAATATTGTGCGCAGTTGTGATAAAAAGGCTTCATGAGCTTTAACAAAGTTTTTGCAATAAGAACAAATGATGAATCGAATTCTCATCCTACGTATCTGAATGTTAATAATGTTACATCTTAGCTTAGCTTCTCAAGTGTGATCGTCACAAAAATCCATGAAGGAGTCCTTCAAACCTGGTCCTTTATTTCAAACGTTTAAAGAGTAATGACAAAGAAGTCTCAGGGATTGCACCTTTACCCTTTGCATTTTATATATTTTATGTAGTCGGTAGACATGAGGAGAAATGATCCATTTTTGTTGCTGGAACTGGTCTGAAATTTTATATGTGTACTTTGAAAGTATTATACACATGTCATCTAATGTTGTAAAATATGACCTTCTATACTCGATGGATTATCTCTTCTGGTGTTATATACTTCCGTTTCTCCTTAACTCATGTTTATGTAGATCAGATGTTGATAAAGGTATTTTTGTTCATTGAAGCATTAAGTTTTATGAACTTTGAGTTTATAATAAAATTTTTGGGAACAGGTAATGGAAAGTTCATTCATACGTAATGAATGTAATCGAATAATACGCTTATTGCATCGTCCTGCGTAAATTCCTCAAACACAAGAAAAGCCAATACATGAATAAATTTGCATTTAAAATACGACCTGCCAATTGAAGTATACGACGCTTGAGACTGCTGGGCAATGTTGATAACATATTATGTAAGCATGCATAAGGGCGCATTTGCTGCATAAGGTTCGTTCGGAATAGTATATAACATTACCACTTATTACTGTCGTAAAACAGTAGCTCTTTTAAAGCCCGCTTTGTCCTGTATTGATAAGAATCACAAATTTTCTTACGGAACATATAATGCCCTAAGCTATGTGGGAGCAGGAGCAGTTTAAACAAGGAAGCAAATAAAAATCATTCGGCTACATTACATAAGTTACACCGTTGTTCCCACGATCGTCACTGATGAAGTGATGTGATGATGAGCCCACTCCTTCCGCTCATCCTCTCTGCTCCCTACACTTGTGTGCGTTTTTTATCTGTAGCGTAAATAAAAGCTGACAAGCTCTGTCTTTGGTAAAGCAGCTTTCTTTTTGTTTTAAATGAATGCTAAAGCATTTGAGCGGGCATGAAAAGAAAATCAACATGGTGCTTGGTTGGTACACAAGGACAGAACAACAAATAGGTACATATGTACAATTTGTTATTTTTCAGTAGTGGTGGTGGTGTGGTATCGTGTCACTCACTCCTTTACAGATCACGTTAAACAATAGTTCTTACTGAAGCAGATGAATTATCGAGAGCAATCAATTTATCGAATATTTTTCTTTACGTTCGATTTACTAGAGACATCGATCGATCCTTGTGGAAAAAATCATATCCTTCAACTGCTATTGTCCCAAGCAAGCTCAAAGACATGAAAAAGGGTTCTTGAACGTTATGCGCTCTTTTTATGTGATAATACGTAACTTCATGTGATTGATTGATTACCCCTTTTCCAATCATAATTCACTTTTGTTCAGTCAACGTAGAAAGGAATGACATAAGGCTCGTCATAGTAGAGGTTCTGTTCAAAACAAAACATAAAGAATGTTATCGTATGGCATATTTGATAAAAGCTGTGGCTGTAATAAAATTTCGTATCAAAAAATGATTTGTTGCATATCGGGCTGTACCAACTACTATATAAACACTTATACTCAGTCTTTTCCACTTGACAGCAACACTGTGTAGATTTAAGACCTTGGAATTCTCTTCATATCATAAACGCATATTTGGGACTTTTTTTCTGCCCAAGTCATCGGTCTTGTGCATACAATTTCATATCAGTTCTTATACAATGCTCATACAAACTTTGCGTGTACCACACCACAAGCACTGCGCACTGGAATCTTGTCAAGTTCATCAGTCATTGCATTTGTATTGTATTAAACATATAAAGTTTAATAGATGCTACAAACTATCTACCCTGTTCCAAGAATCTTTCTCACGTTTTCCTTTAAACTGCTCTTGTTTTCTTTAATGTAACAATGTAATACACTAATTGCAAAAGGAAACTGGAGACTGGTAGGTAGTAAGTTAGATCATATTTGTTTCTTAAATGTACATACATATATCACTTTTGATGCTTGTTTCTTTCATCTGGTTGGTGTAATATGCTCTTGTGTTTCTGGTATGAATGACATAACAGAACCAAGAAAGGAAAAGGGATGAGGAGGGATAAAAGGATTGTAAAATACAATTTTTTTCGTATGATTTTAAAGAAATCTAAAGAAACAGTGACTTGGGAAAGATATAATTACATTGAGTTTAAATCAATAATAAAAGAAACATGGTTCTAACAACAATAATATAATACCAAAGCTATACCCGCATAAAACAATAAAGCAGGCCTGTAAGCGTAAACCACAAACCAGCCAAGGCGAAACTAGTAAATAGCGTAAACTACAAACTTGGTACAGTTGTTAGAAACCAGAGAAAGTTTTCGGCCACAGCGCTATGTACTTTTCCCTAATGTTCCTTCTCAATGTTTTTCAGATGAACAAAGTTCAAGATCAAACCATATCTACTCAGCTCTGTTTCATATATGTATCTTGCACTTCCAACATCAAAGACGATGAAAATGTTGTTACTCATTGCTAGACAAAAGAGAAGCCATTAATGTAATGGATAAGTTTACCTACAAAATATTAGTCTTCATCAAGGTCAAAACATTATTTAGTATAAAATATCAAAAAAAATATAGGGCAGCAGTCAGCTTAACCTTAATGATGCATAAAATGTATTTAATAAATATGCACCCTTTAATGCAACAAATTACCATACTATTATGTACATTAAAGGGGAAGCTATCTTTAATCAAAATCTCATGTTTATGCATTGAGAAGATTTCCGTAATTGAATCAGCTATTAGGTTAGGTTGAGTGGCGCATTAATTAAATTGACAGATTACTTCAATTTGCCTTTGCTTTGTAACTTGGTTTCCAAATAGTTATACCTAAACTTATATTAAAACAACTGGATAAAGTAAATTACCAAACAAGATGCGTTAGAGCTTTGTATTATGCTAACTTGTAACTTATTCTGGACGTACTACCTGTTTAGCTCGTAACAATATTGATCCTGTGGATAATTTTCCTTTAAGGGCAGACTTCGTGGCCTAGTATTTACATCGTATTGATTTGCTCTACGTTACAAACTCCTGTTGAGTGATCGCCTGCTGTTGACTACGGAACCCATTTTGCAAGAAAAGTGTTTAATAATTCAAGCACTTCAGCAAGGATTGTATTACATACCCAAAAATAGCCGCGGTGGTTTATTACGAACACCTTTTTTATCGTTTCGCATTACAGCCAGCACTACCAGACAAGTCAATTGACAAATATCGTTTCCGAAAGGGAAAAGACAGGAGAGAAAGAACAGTTTAAGTAGTAAGGATTGCTCGTAGTCCTTATACTTGTTCTACATAGCATATAATCATTCTGCGATTCCAATAAACTTCACACCGAACAGTATTCCGGTTTCCCTTTTTGAAAAATTTAGGTTTTAGCGATGTTTTGGACGTTTGACATTTTAGGGAAAAAGGGTAAAGTACTGGAACCTTTTTTTAGCTCTGCCTCGAGACAATTTAAAGCTTTTATGAATTGAAAACCTTTACATCTTTACTAAATTTGTGGAAGTCGGCAAGAGAAAATTCAGAGTGAATGGAATTAACCCTAAAATTGGCTCGTGCTGTGTGTTGATATTTCTCAAGCGGGAGACAAAAATACAGCTTTATAAAAGATTTTTTATTGCTTTTTTACAATAAAAATTGAAACTTCTACCACTTTCTGGAAAACATGCATTATTTTTCTTTTGTTACTGACACGTGGAGTTCATGAAACACGCCGCTACACTTAATACATTCATACACACATGTTGAAAAGTTGTCGGTTTCCTGAATTTAATGAAAACGAATTACGTTCTAAGGTAAACAAGCCAATTTGCCACACATAATAATTTTGATTAAGTTTCAAATCTCTTCAATAGACTAAATAACAAGGACAATGATCAATTNCTCTTCAATAGATTAAATAACAAGGACAATGATCAATTTGCAATCAACTCCTTTGATTACGTCGTTGTAATTGTTACTGCACCTGATATTTGTAATTTTCTCAATTTTCCTAGACGCATTTAGGTACAGTTAAGTAGCTGCTTTGATTAATATGACATCGATCACTTTACTTTAGAGTTGCTGTGAACCAAGTCGTGATCAAAATTGATTGAAAGTTTATGCAATTGATGTTTGCGTGCAATGCAATACAAACCAGGAAGTTCTTAAGCACGACTTTTATCTCCCAAGGCTGTGCATAATTTATTTAATGGTCAAATTAAATGTAATAGAGTAGTTACGTTTTCATAAGTGTAAAATACTTGATCAATCTAAATTATTATACACCTTTACTTATTCTCGATTTCATCACATCAATGGGTTTTGTTTTAAAAGTCATTCAAATACTAACAAGTTTGTATTAAAAATGCCTTTCTTGTTTACTTTGATAGATACATAAGCGCAAACAAATCAATTTTTCATATTGTAAATAAGAAAAAGGCTTTTTATTAAACAATAAAATGAGATTGATCTGAAACCTTTCATCAAATCAAAACCATAAAATTAATTCGAACCAGTTTGTTTTCTTAAATGTTGACAAGTGCTACTTACTGAATTAAAATACATTTTTTCTTATAAAAAGAGCTTTTCAACAGATGATCACAGACACAACCCTTTACAACTCTGATCAACTCTCACACAATAGACATATTATGCATGCAAAATAATTGATATACACCGCAACGGTGAGGTGGTGTAGTTAGTATATCTACATTATGAAATGAGCAAAGTGGAATGCAGGGTAGGCACCCCCACTACCCTCAACTTGTTTGACAGAAGGACAAGAAGGGTTACTTTTTCGTAATGATGTGGATATGGTTAGTTAAGGACCCATAAAATACACATGACATTAGTTCTCATCATCAAGCTTTGCATGTATTCATATTAACACATAAAGTGCATATATGTACATACCAATTGTGCGATACATGGCGATTCGTAGTAGCAATAATAGAATTACTACGCACTTTACTACAAAAGTCACAAAATATTACTCCTTTCTGGGTATTTATGCTAATTCACGGGTTGCCTTAATAATCAGACTCAAACTTGCACGGACATACATACACAAAAGGAAAACGTATGAAACGCACTTACGTCCAAGCATTAATACGTAATGGATTTTTAGAAAAAATAAAATAAAGGCAAGAGCAAAAGCAAAAAAGGGGGTGAAAAGATCCGCTTTCACGTTCACTGCATTATTGTTGTTATTAACTTGTATGACGGATCATGATGATGATGATAATATGATGAGGAGGACAATCCAATGGGACATGCATGCCTGCTTCTATATATACACGTACAAAAGTGGATATGATCTGATGAAGAAGGAAGGGGTGAAAATCGGTTCGTGTGAACAGAAGCTTCCCACACGTTCCCACGGCAAGCTAAAGGCAAAGATGCTGCTGTAGACCCAGGAGCTTGCTGTGTGTGTTTGAATGCACAATACACGTTAATACTACAAGTACATGTTACATACCATGCATAAAACAAGAATTATGGCCTTTTTTGAGCACGACATGTTATGGTAGGTTTGCCTTGCCATATTAAACAGTATCTTTTATATAGAATTTGACGATGTTGCTTACTGATTATGTTCCGATCTCATTCATTTGCCTAAGCGGTGTTTGTATTATATATGTACATATATATACACACCTTTTTTGCCTTAATTTGGCCTTGCTCGTAATTCGGGAAAGGCTTTCCTTTAACGCTTTTCTATTTGAATGTGCACCTTATAAATACACTTGTCATTTTTTTTCCAGCAGTGCACAGTTTCCATTATATTATGATAGTGTCTTTTATTTAATAATATCACCTGTTGTTTATTGCTCTTTTTAAACATAATTTTTTGCAGATGGTTTAAATATCAGTTGCATAACAAAATAGGTTTACTTCCTAGTTTGCATATCTGTGTACGCTTCCTTCTACGGCTTAAAATAGCTTCTCCCAAAGGTTTCAGAAAACATTTATTATCCACGTGGAAGACAAAATCTGAGTCTGAACAACAATGAACTTGTGGCATTGAAAGGAGATTATTGGAACCTGATTCAAGTTCTTTACTGTAATATTTCTAATCAAAATTGAATTAAAAGAGTAAACATCAATACCAAGTTGCTTTTCATCTATATATTTCTTCCATAATATAAAAGGTCATCATACGCGAAGCAAAGATACACCTTGTGATCTTTACGTAGTATCCAAACTGCTTGGGTGGGCTGTTCCTTACGCTTAATTACTAAAAGATCCATCATCATCAAACCTTACATTTACTCTTGTGGGATAAAATATAAAATAAAGTCTTCTCTGTATTTTTTCCATTCAACAAATGCCGTCTATGATGTAGGTAAGAACGAGCGAGCTATTTTATAAGCTGTGTAAAATGCAATCTAAACACTCTACTGGGCACAGCGGAGCGTCTTAATGTTAATTATGACAATACTCCTTTATATTTTACCGGTCATTACCTTAAAAAAGCAAACTTTTAAAAGACCAACTTAACCTTACGTAGGGCAATATTCTTAATACGACACCAGAAAACGGTTGAGGTTTATTCAGAATTTCATAGAGACATTTACTTATTCTGTGAGTTTATATTCCATATTCTGTGTGGGATTTGTCTTTAGTGATATCTAAATTAGCAAACAAGACAATAAACTCCACGTTTTGTCTCCTTTGCGCAGCAGGCAGAAAGGCAAAGGTAGCAATAACAATGCGGTATTTATTCACCGTGTGTTTACTGTACACTAGCTTTTACTGTCTATTCTCCTGACTCTTACGATTATGATTGTTTTCATACGTTTTATATTCCTTTTTTATATAGTTAGGCCGCTTGGCGGCATGAGAGATGACATATTATGCAAATTTCTCATAAAACCGACACTTTACTTCAAATGTAAACATTTATTCAAACTAGTTACACAGTCACAAATGCATACATAAGAAAACATTATGCTTATGCTACCGTAGTATCATATTTTACATATGAAGTGTTATTTTTAGTTTGCTTTTACACCCAAACTCCAAAAGTAGCAGGGTTATATTATACTCAGAAGTACCTTTGCAGCACCCGAGAAAATATATAAAATATCAAGCTTTTATTCGTTCAGTGACCTGGCCCTTTTTTGACAGATTCTCATTTGCGTATGTGTGCAGATGCGAAAAATAATACTCACACGTCAGAAAAAGTACACCTACATTTACAGAAGCTTCAAATATTTGCATCAGTAGGTTTTTTAACGCTTCTTATTGAAATGAAAACTTCCTGTTAACCAAGCTGAAGGGATTACTGATTGTACTTTTGAGACTGTAAAAAAGTTACAAATTTTAGAGAGGAAAGATTTATGACAAGTTTTGTAAAGAAAGTTCAAAGTAAAGATTCTTGGTCCGTTCATGTATACGAAGACTATAATGGACATAGTCATAAGTACCTTCACGCACAAATGCAGACTTTTGTCAAATGCAGAGCTCCTTTTGGATGTTTGCTTTTAGCGAAAAAATACGATTGTTTTCAATTCTCTTACACGAATTTTTTCTTTTTAGATATTTCTTTGAACCACTAAATGTACAGTCTATGACTGAGCGACAAAGGAACTGCTTATACCGATACCTATGTCTTCGGGGGAATAATAATAAGGCTTATTTTCGTACTAGACAAATATACATACCATTTGGGTAAAGTTCAATTTACCCAACTGAGCTCTGATTTAAAAACTAGGCAAACTGCTTTCCTTTGATATCAAATGCGTATGAGTTGGTAGGGAATTTGGGAAAGCAAAGGATATTGTTGGAGCACGGCTAGGGTTTTTTTCTTCCGGGTTTTGTTTTTATACAGCTTAAGGTTCTAAACTAAGGAAAACAAACGTTCTGAGAATTGGCCAATACGATTTTACAGAACTAAAACTATTTAGATTTCGCAGCTTTTTCACGTTATTGGTTTATTTTTTCAAAGGGTATCGCAAGATGAAATAAATACAAGCATCCAGCCTGTCAAAATACTGTAATGTTCAAATACACAATTTTTTTCTTCGAACCAAGTTGAAGGAAAACAATGAGAACAAATAAAAATATTAAATTTGACTACTGTATAGCACCAGCATCAACATTAAAATCAAATGTAACGCAATATTTCTTACGAGTAATGAAAAACTGGTTGCAAAATATAACTTCCTGGAATAAAAATTCTTATTTTGCAACATTTGAATATGGAACGAGGTCATTAAAATTAGTTAACATTTCTACCTGTCATATTTTAAATAGTAGCCTTATGTCATTTAAGGTGCAAAGGTTTCATTTATACCCACCTGTTTGTTTCATTGGTACAATTGGAATAAGAATGTAAAACCAATATCGATTTCTACTTGTTTATTAAGCAATTTAACGGTACGTATTACTGAAGGTTTTAAATTCCCCACAAGAGTATGAAAAGTCGAAATGCGATAAAATGGTCAACAGTGGTATGTAAAAATATTGCGTGATGATGCACTAAATTAAACGAATAATACAGATGGCAAGAACGAGCAGAATGTTGTATCTAAAACTGTGGTGAATGACGTATTGATACAATATCAGAAGTAACGAGAGGAAACAAGTAAAACTATTTCTGTCTTTAAAAGTACTTACACTACTTGAATCCTTTGCGTGCAGTGATAAATACATTAAAAATGAAGTTGAACTAGTTCGAATGAAATATTGATTTCGAAAGTGGTATTATTAAAAAACAAATACTACAGTTTATAAACGTCATTTCAGCAAGTCACATTTAATATTCATTAGTTCTAAACTCGGTACCAAAATATGTTACGCAAATATGTAACGTGTATTTGGGAAGTTGGTACAGTAGTATGAATCGCATAATAGGTATTTTTCCTAGAACAAACAAACAACGAGAGGAAACAAGTAAAACTATTTCTGTCTTTAAAAGTACTTCTACTGCTTGTATCATTTGCGTGCAGTGATAAATACATTAAAAATGAAGTTGAACTAGTTCGAATGAAATATTGATTTCGAAAGTGGTATTATTAAAAACAATACTACAGTTTATAAACGTCATTTCAGCAAGTCACATTTAATATACATTAGTTCTAAACTCGGTACCAAAATATGTTACGCAAATATGTAACGTGTATTTGGGAAGTTGGTACAGTAGTATGAATCGCATAATAGGTATTTTTCCTAGAACAAACAAACAAGAAACCAAAAAAAAAAAAGTTTGGGGCATGCACATTTTTTAAGTTTGTTTTGTAACAATTGAAAAAGAACTACGTTGGATGCACATTAACAACTTCTATAATGTAATGGAAGTCTGTTACAGTTTAAGCATACACATACTTGTAGAAAAAGTGACTGAAATCATACCTGCAGACTGACTGCGGGATTGATTAAAAATTTTATGCAAAAAAGGAAGTTCTTGCGAACAAGTATTTGTTGTTAGTCATGTTCATGGTATACATATATATGCGGTTAGACTAAAACAACTTCTTCCAATATTCCAACTTTCACCGTTCACTAAAACGATTTATGCAAGCTCGTAAATTCAGCCTTGCACATGAGTTTTAAATTACACTCCATATTTCCTGTATAATATCTATACACCATTTTATGTATAATACTAAAAATTCGTACAAATAAAGCTTATGATGGTGATGGTATTGGATCTGCTCATTTTAAAGGAAGTGGAAGTTGGGGTAAAACTAAACCCGTATTAATTTATTAACAGAAAAGCGAATTGGAGACATGCGAATTTGGACCAAGCATATTCGCAAGCTAAACTTTATTTTTGGATTCAATTGCTGAAAACACGAGAATCTGGTAAATCCCATTTTCTCTTGAATTTCAATCAATGCTGCAGCCGAAGTAGCTAAGCTATGGTAGCGGCTGCCAACCACACGTGGCGGTCGACAAAATCGTGCATCCTTTTACGATGACGGGCATCAATACGCTTTCTTTACATCTATGCTCGTGGCGCGGTTTGGTTTACTTCGGTTTGCTTGTATATATTTAAAATAATACAGAATTTTGGGTGATCCACAATTTTTACTTTTTGCTTTCCTAATTCATTTCACTGCTGCACATGTAGCAACTCTCAGTCATCTCCTTCCCGAAGTGGCGTACTAGAAGCAGGCATATTCTGTTTCAATATTGTAAAGTTGCCATTCACGTAGCACATTAAACAAATAATCCAATGCTGAGGAGACTCTAGGATTCTCGTGTAATCCTCCAAACTCAAGTGTAAACCAGTTCCAAATAAATTTAACTCTTTGAACAACTCCAATTCTGTCAAAACAGCAACATCGGAGAGGAAAGTTGGTACTCGTGTCAACTTCTGAATTACCATCAACTCCACAAGATTTTTACAAGTGGAGAAAACTTGGAAGGACATGGTTGCATTTGTAATGAAGGAAGCATCTAAAGAAATCTGAACAAGAGTTGCCGCATTTAAAGAAACAATTTCTGTGGTTATATGCCAGTCTTGGTGACCACCTTCAATGGAAAGTGATTTCAAGGCAGTTTGCTTCTTCAAAAATGCTTGCCAAAAGGTCAATCTGATCAGTTCTGAGCCACCAATCTTTATGCTGAATAACTGAATCCTTTCTCCCAAATGGGAAAGCCTTGCCTGCACGTGTTGCCTATCACTCTCGTTATTTACTAAACTGATCTGGGAAAGCGTGTGCATAACGAGCAAGTTTCTTGCTATGTCCATACGAGTGTCGTAAAATGTCACAGATAGTAATTTAAGTTTTGGTGATCTCTCAATAAACGTCATAAGAGCTGTCATTGCTTGGTAGAGCTCGTCTGATAAGGCAATTCGTATGCAAAGCTCTGATAATCGTGGAGTACAGACTTGCTTAATAACAGAAGCCAAAATAAATTTTGACGGAGTTGCCGTGCACGTAAGCCTTCGCATATTTTGAAGATGAATCAGACCCTGTTTTTTATCCTCTTCAACAGCGTCCTTGATATCGCCTGAAATCGTCCCTTCCAGGTGCAAGTTAATAATACTATTACATTCTTCCAAAATTCGAAGCAGGAAAGCAAAGTTGATGCGGCCTAGAACTTTTAAAGATTCTAATTTTTCAGGTTGGCGAAATACATCATGAAAAGTAAGTGATTCTCCCAGTACGGTGTTTTCCGCCACAAGGATGTGAAGAAGTGCGGATTGAGAGAAGAACTGCAAGGTTTCAGACATGACGTCATCTTTTAGCTTTACTTTCGTTGGAATACCAAAGTTTTGAACTATTTCGGTATTAATTTGCTTGCAGGTGAGACGTAGCCGTAGTACATGGTTTTCGCTTATAAAGGTCCAAAGGTAGAGTCGTAACTTGATGGGATTTCGTGTTGAGAAGAGAAAAAATACGCTTAATAATTTACTACATTCCCTTAAAACAAGATTATTTTAGGTTGCTTTTTCTGACGTGAATTTTTATGATGGATTATAATAAGCTCAATACCTCTCTGGGTAAGCTTAAAAATTCAACCATGGCAAGGTTTGCCAATACGGACGAATCTCCTTGTTTCACTTGAGATGCTACTTTTTCACCTCCATTTTCACCAACTTTCCCAAGCGAAACAACTTCGAAAGACATGCATAAAGGAGACTTTGAACTTCTAAATGTCGAGGTCAGTTTGTCGCTAGTGTAATCATAAAATAATCGTTTCAAAGAATAAAGCTGCAAACAAACATCTATTGGTTACAAGAAATGTCACATTGACTTGCATGCACAAGTATTGTGCTTTTTGTTATATATTAGACAGGTTTTTGAGCTAAACATTTCGTTAATATCTGGGGTATTTTAGAATAAGTAGCAATATCATGTTGTGCAACCAGCCTACCTGCGTCAGAAAAAATAGATATTTGCATTTGCCAACTTACTACTTACATTTGTGTAGCATAAACATCATTATAACAAGCCTATATTCAAATAAGCTACTCCACTCGTTCAAAATCTCTGACTACTTGAAGTAAAAATTCTACTAAAACTTTATCTCTTTCAATGACTCCACTATTGGGAAATTATCCAGGCAAAAAAACCATAGACAATGATACAGGCGAAACCAATTAGGTTGGATGTATCAAATTTCGACATGATTTTCCTAGAAGTTTGTGATTGAGGTGTGCAGTTGACGATAGGTTAGCAGGAAATTGGCAATTAGGCGGACTCACCTGCCAACGATGGTGATCAAGTTGTATACATATATACGAAAAACCCGTTATGTACTCAGGCACGTTAGAGAATCATGTACATGGCGATTGTAAAGTATGTATATTTGTATTTACATTTCACCTGAACCTAACTAAACCTACACGGATTGGATCCTCTTGTTAACGTGACCGATCAGCCCAACTTGTGAACTTTACCAAAAATGTGATGATAACAAGCAAAAAAATTAGTTGCTCGCCTTTTCTTTATTTTTCCTGGTAAAAATTCCATGTGCGTTTTTATGTCTGCTAATGGTATGAAAAGTGCATATTTTGTATAAGTGAACGCATAAATATGAGGTTAAGTGTCACCACTTTACCACACATCGCAAAACAAATGAAAATGTTTACTGGGTAAACCGGACATTAGCAATTCGTATACGTTTGCATGCAGACTGCAATAAATTCCTTCCCCCGCACACGTATTCGAAATTCGTGTTACAAAACAAATTTCGCATTTTCACAATTCTAGCTTTCAATACTAAAAGATATCAACCTTCAACTGCACGAGTTTTGTTTACCCTTCAAAACAAGAACTTTGGCCGAAAGAGAAAGTCGACAGGCTTTTTGTTTATTCAATAGGTCAGGTCGGATCCAGGAAATTATGAAACGTAGTCTCAGCTGGATTTTACGAACATATACTTATCAGATTGTGTGGTTTCCTGAATAAATGGAATGATATTGAAATTGAAGTTCTGCCGGCTGCCGGTATAGTTACATACTTGTATTCAGCTCGGCTGGAGACTTTCTGCATATGTAGTTAACATTTAGTTACGATTGTTTCCGTCTCAGTTTTGATGACCCTTTATATACCGTTTACTGAATGACCTCGTTTGTCAACTGACTTGATATGCAGTGATCAAACGGTTGATGATTGCAACTTATATAGATATCTATGCATACATACATACTTGTACTACATAGATATATCTGAATGTTTTGAAGCTCTGTCAGCAGCAGATTTTAAACTAAAAAATTACCCCATTTTGACATTGCATAATGTTGAATGTCCTGTCCTGTGAGATGGAATATTTTATGAAATGAATGACAAGCTCCAAGCAAAATCCTACGGAATGGGTATAAGAATTCGATAAAAATTCCTGTCAACTCAATATGATTAGGACAGACGATGATATGCAACGATGAGAGTTACTTAATAATTAATCTTTATGATTGACTCGAGAAAAAAATGAAATGGAGTTCAGTCATGCAATGTTCTACTTTGTTAATGCAAGTGCGTGCAAAAAATGTATGGCATCTGGGATTAGGTAAAGCAACAAATAGGTATGTGTAAATTTTTATATGCAAACACAAATACATAACCCAATCAGCATTTTAGTGATGGCAGAATGCACAGCCAGCATTGGCAAACAAGTGATGGCACCATAACCAAATGCCCCTTTTGCCGTCAACAAACCGGTAGAGGCAAAGCGATACGTTTTTGATGCTGGCAGCAGGAACGTAGCCATCACTACTTGATATGGTCACAAATTCTTGCAAAGGCCCAGCATGGGCTGTTAATACATATATCCTGACAACCCAGTACGTTTCACTTACATTTAGCCAGTACGTTTTATGTGAATTTGGCCAGTACGTTTTAAGCAAAGTTAGCCAGTACATTTTAAGCAAATTAAGCCAGTTGGATTTATGCATGCATATTTGTACACTTAATATATGCAGCCCAAAAACAAAATGATTAAAAG
>JAHZNG010000977.1:0-24337 GCA_027744375.1 Orchesellides sinensis
AAGTCAGGGCGTGTTGTAGCATTAGTGTCCTTCCTCACTCGATAAACGGTAGCAAGATTCTTATCAGCCCAAAAGACGCTATCCCGGAACACAGCAACTCCAACAGGGTTAGGAAGATTCCTCCTCACAACAACCCGATTAGCCCCATTATAATTAATCTTCTGAATAGTATCTAAATTGCTATCCACCCAATACACATCATGATTCGTATAATCAATAGTAAGATCCTTCGGATTGCTGATCCCACTCGTGACAAGCTCGGTCCAATTAGACCCATCCAAATACGACCTTCCAATTCTAGGAAACTGTCCATAATCAATCCAATAGAGCAACTTCTTGATCGGATTCACAGCCAACTCCCGTGGACTCTCAGTAGTCTTCTTAACAAGCACCTTCCTGAATTTTCCATCCAATTTACTAACCTCCAAGAAGGTCTCATGTGGGAATGCATTCGTAACATACACCTGGTCATGTATCCAATCAACAGCCAGTCCTCTCAACCCATTCGACCCAATTCCTTTAGTAATGATAGGCTCAACAACCGTACTGTTAGGATGAACCCGATACAATCCATTGGATCCTTTCCCGTAGTCAATATAATAAATGTAGTTAGACCGCATATGAAAACTAATATGAAGTATATTCCTATCACTGGCAGCAATAGGAACCATAGCTTCATTTCTCCCACTGCCACTACCATCCTCCTCAGGAACACCACGGATCCTGTCCCCTTGCGCAACAACCAAGAATGACTTGTATGGACTGCAACTGGTCTCAGATGTCAACTTGTATCCCATACTACATCCACATTTCACTCCACGTCGTTCAGCAGGTATGCAAATGTGGTCACATCCACCGTTAGGAGGACTGGTGCACTGCTGGCCACCTGGTTTCTTCCTCCAGATTGTTAGGAACTTAAGGTCTTGTTCGTTTTCTTTGAGGATCTTTAGGTTGTCTCCGTTTGGTAGGTCTACTTTAGATACTCGTTCGTACACAGGGTCAAGGAAATACAAGCGGGATTCAAACACTGCGAGTGATTTTGGCTTTGAGAGGTTCTCTGTGACGATCTTTTTCCTTGTGTCTGATTCAATATTGTATGATTCGATCTGGGAAAGGGGAAGATTGATAAATGGTGTAATTTGTATGAATATTTAGTTTTATGGAATTAATTAGTTAGTAGTTTTGAAAGTTTGTGAAACTTACAGTTGGAGGTTCTCCACTGGTAAAGTAGAGAGTACGTTTATCAGAATCAAGGCTGAATGCAGTAGAAGGTTTGATTAGATCTCTAACAAGTACGCGTGGGTTAGAGCCGTCCATACCACATTCTCCTATCTTTGCTGGGACTCCAGGGCCACCTTCATCTACCCAGTACAGTTTTCTGTTTGGAAATTGTAAAGAAAATTAGTTTTCAATTTGCTAGATTTATTTAACATTATTCTATATCTTATTTCTTCTGATGCATGGTTTTATGATACATCCGTACGTTCAAAAATAAAATACTTTTGTTTTACAGTGTGCTCTAAGTTAGTAGGTCGATAACTGGTCAGGGAATAAGATAAGATTGTAAGCTATGTGTCGAAAAATAATTAATACTTCTCGATATTTGCTGATAATATTTAAAAACAGCTTCCGTCTTTCAAAAGCGAAAAAATTTAATATTATGAATAATGCAATTATTTATGGATAGTGCTAATATAAATGCTAAAATGTGTTTGAGGTTGTTTAAAGTTTATAAATTGAGACCTTTATATTCATGATAAATTCATTTATATTTATGTCTAACTATGACAGATATTCGTATGCAAATCACAATTTTTATTGTGTGACATCCCTACGAAAACCTAACTGTAACATCCTAACGCTCGGATATAAAATTAATGCATTGCATACATACGACTAACCTGTAGATTCGTAAGTATCAATAAGTAAGATATAACCTTTAAAAAGCCTAAAACAATGCTAAAACAATTTAGGACTTTAATGCTACATGCATTGGCCAAAATAGTTGCCAATTCATTATTGCACGCAGAACTGTATCTCGCGCTAACTCCATTAACATCAGCAGAACAATAATAGTATTATAAAACATATAATGACCAATATCTTTGCTGAATCGTAGCTAAATAAATTGTATAGCGCATTTTTAAAATATAGGAGTTCGATATTTTTATTGAAAATGATGGTTATGTTATAAGTGAGAACATTCCATATTTAAGTCTTATCAAAACCATTTTTTTGTATAATTTAATGTCGTTATTTAATTTAAACTTTTGTAAATTTTTGGTTTTACTGTAATACGACTTTTCTAGTCCAATCCTTTCTCTAATCCATATTTCGTTTGTAAACTTGACCATAATCAATTCCTTCATATGTACACTTAATCTAACAATATATCATTCATTCGATTTTTATACATGCATCAAATATTAAGTCCTGGTATATTGTACACAACTATCGTTCAAAGTTATCCAAACCACAAACCCTACTCAACTACCAAACTACATGAAAATAACCAATGATTTAGGTTTTATGTTAAAAATGGTCGAATTAAAAACAAGCATTCGACAAATTATGCGAATATTATTTCTTTTTCGAAAACCCACTGAAGCATGCTTACTTTAACGCCGTTATAAAACTAAAATTTTTGTTAGTAATCCACAACGGCCGAAGATGAAACGTGGAAGTGGGTGTATGTGATAACTTCCATCAAAATATGAAGTAGATCATTTAAGTATTCCAAAAAAAACTCACCCATGATAAGGATCCAGTGCAATAGCAATAGGTTTAGCAACCCCAGTATCACTCCCAGTCTCCCCCAACACAACCATGCGATACTTGAACTTGCCATCAATCTTCAACAACTCAATATTTCCAGCTTGCTTATTCCCAACATACAAATTCCTTCCATACCAGTCATACGCAATTGTGTATGGACTGCCAACAATGCCTGTGTCTTTGGAAGGGTCCAAAAACTGGGTTCTGTTTCCAGTAGCTAAATTATACCGGTACACGGTGCCCTACGAACAAACACAACTTTAGCGTACCTATACTCTCTTACAAACAAAACATCTCATGAAATTATAATACTTTTGTAACTCACATTATCAGCCCCATCAAGCTCCTTCAACCCAGAATAAATCTCCATTAACCCGATCATAATCAAGCACCCTTCCATTTTCAACACCAACGATAGGAGTCATGTAGCTATCCCCACTCTCGCTCAAACTAATGTCAATGATCTGATTTCCTTTGATAAGCATCAGGTAGCTAGTATCTTCTTCAATACAAGCCTTCTTATCATCACCAAGTCTGTACCCTGGTCTGCATTTACAAGTAAATGCGGCCTGTGAACAAATAACAAAACCCCCAACAGATAAACACAAATCAATATAAAACATAAATCATCAGTCCCAACTTTTTTTTAAAAAAAATATCGCATCATACCTTCCCACCCCCAAGCAAACACAACTGCGCACACCCAGCATAGTACTCGGGAGCTGGTATATGAACAATGTATGAATTATTAATTTATTTATTATAATTTCCTTTTAAAAACGCGTTTTCATTTAAATCACCAACTTACTCTGGACTGGAATCAACAACAATTCCACGAGGCTGACTAACATTCTTACTAAGAAGTATAACCCGATGTAACCCATCGCTATCACAAACCTCAAGGGTATGCAACCTCGAATCAACCCAATACAAATTCCTCCCAACCCAATCATAAGCCAACCCTTCAACAAGATCCAACCCAGAGCTAACAACCTCCTTCAAATCACTCACATCAGATTTACTAACCCTCATGATCTTCTTCAACTTCATATCAGACCAGAACACATACCCCAACCTCATGTCACTCGTAGTAGCAACAACATTCTCAACTTGAACAGGAAGTCGTTCAATACTATGCTCAGTCAAATCACTCATCAGAATCGATCTCCTATTCGAAATGATCAAACTAGCGATAGTCCTATTCACAGCTTTACATTTGTGCTTATCATTCTCTAACGTGTACCCAACCGCACAAGTACAAAAGTACTTTCCTTTCGTATTCGTACAAATCTGACTGCAAGGGAATGTATTGTCGCACTCATCAAAGTCAACACAGATCGTGGTGCTATTAGTTTCAAGAACTTCTCCTTTTGGACACAAGCACTGTGGTCCTGCAGGAGTCTGTTTACACTCTGGACACTGTACCGTATTACATTCATTGAGATCACAAGCAGGTCCTTCATCCCCATTACTTGGACAGTCCACTTTTCCATCGCAAACTTGCGTCATGTTCACACACACGTTGGCGTTTGGACATTTGAACTGGTCTGTAGGACAAACGAACTTCTTCTTGCAAGCGTGGATTTCTACGGATTCATCTGAACCGTCTCCACAATCGTCTTGGCCATCACAGATGTATGCAGTGTGGACGCATTTGGAGTTTTTACATTTGTAATATCCGGATGCACATGGACGTTGGTGACAGTTACTTGGTTCGTCTGATTTGTCCTCGCAGTCTAACGAAATATAAAGTTAAGATTAGAATTTGTCTGTAAACCTGTCATAATTTGTATAAATAAATATAAATATCAACCCACCTGGATTCCCATCACAATGCCACTCTTTAGGAATACAAATTCCAGACTTGGCACATTTAAATTGCTTCTCAGGATGACATTCATTCTCTTTCACTTCTGGACAGCCAATCTCATCGGACCCATCATCGCAATCAGGTATGCCATCGCACTTATAGGATTCTACAGATATCAATTGATCATAAGTATGTTTTAACTAAAGTTGAAAATAGTATTGTTTCAAAGCGCAATTTCAAAGCCTTACCATGAATACACTGCTTAAAGTTAGAGCATTTGAACTGATTCTCTCGACAACTAACAGGTGGACAATTAAGCTCATCGGCAGCATTTGCACCGAAACAATCGTTATCTCCGTCGCTGAAAAGTTTTTTGTGAGGTAATTAGTATCATAAACTATTAAATACAACTTTCCCAATCAGTGATGAAAATAAACTTTAAAAACTCACCATTTCCAGGAGTTTGGAATACAATGACCAGAACCAGGGCAAGTGAACTGGAAGTAAGCACAAGTTTTTTCAGCACAAAAGTCCCCTTCGTCGGAACCATCAGAACAGTCGTTCTCACTGTCGCATTTCCATGTTGATGGGATACAGCGGCCTAATAAAATTTTAAATTTATCAATATTACTACTAAGTATTTATAGATAAAATCAAACTGACACAGCAATTTCTATATAAGATATGTCAAGTTAACCATTTTCACAAGCAAACTGGCTGGATTCACAGGTAACGTTAACGCATCCTTGTTCGTCAGAAAGATCTCCGCAGTCATTGTCCGAATCACATTTAAACGACATTGGGATGCACTTTCCTGTTTTACATTGGAATTCCGTTGTACTGCAAGTGGCTGCAAACACAATACAATAAATAAAAATGATTTACACGAATTCCCTACAGCTTTAAAAAATAAAAAAATAAAACTTGAATACATTTTACTTACGTTTAGTACAATTCTTCTCATCACTTCCATCAAGACAGTCATCATCCCCGTCACTGAAAAAACAAATTTGCAAATGATGAAATAATGCACAAATACCTCATAGAATACAAAGTATCCATAAAAAAGCCCAAATCATTCTTACCACTTCCAACTCTGAGGAATACACCTCTGATTGTCACAAGTAAAATGCCAAGAGCTCGAACAAATCTTAGGAGGCTCAGCATCCGGATCACTAACACACCTCTTCCCATCCTTATCCAATTTCTCCCCTTGACTGCAACTACACTTCGCCACCAACTTCCCATTATCATTAATTGGAAAGCAGAATTTATCACACCCTCCATTTCCAACATAACAAGGATGCAATTTATCAATCTTCTGAGTCTTCCTCGAGTAAACTTTAACCCCATACAACCTATTAGTCTCATCAACCTTCGTAATAATTTGTTCTTTATCTCCTTTCAACTTATCAATCCTGAATATAGCGTCTAGTCTCCAGTCTGTGATGTAAATCCATTCGTTATGAATAACCAAACTGAAGGGATGGCGGATTAGACGGGAGTTTAGCGTTTTGATGTCTGTTCCGTCAAGTGCAGCGTGTTGAATATGGTCAAGCAATGCATCGCACCAATACAAACGCTCGTTTTCAAAATCCAAAGATAAGCCGTTTGGCCATCCCAGCAACACGTTTCTGAACACAATGACATTTGTTCCGTCTGAATTGGCTCGGGAGATGTTTGCTGGACGATCCCATTCCGAGAAGAACAAGTAGCCTGTACAAATTACTCATTCAATTTAGTAGCCCATATACTAACAATTAAGATAACCATTAAAGCACATCTTTACTAACCCTTATTAGGATGAACAACAATAGCACGTGGTCTCTTCAGATTCCTAAGTAGAACCCTTCTAACAGTAGTATTCCGTGTGCTTAAAACAGATAGAGTCCCTTCCTTCGAATCAATATAGTAAAGATTCTTACTAGCCCAGTCCATAGCCAACCCTTCAACACCTTCATTCTGAGCTGCCAAAACAATCTCCCGATTTGACCCATCAGCACTAATCTTGTAGATCACATCTTGGAGCACATCAGAGTAGTACACATATCCATCATGGGCATCATAATCAAGACCAACGAATCTCGCTGACCTAGATACAACTGGAGGCATGGCGTCGTTAAACGAGTCTGTGTAACCATCAAGAACTTGACCTTTGACGAATTTATGTTGACTGTACACCAGGAATTCATACACCTCTGCGGATTTTAAGAAGGTATTGTTAATTGAGAATCCTAGCATGCTTTTATATTTAAAATAAATATTTTAAATTGTATTCCCAACTTACTATTACAATTCTTCTTCTTCTCATCCAATTGCCACCCAATCTGACAAGCACAAGCATACCCGAGCATACCCTCTTCAGTCTTTGTCACGATACACAACTGCTCACAACATTTTCTTCTCATCCAATTGCCACCCAATCTGACAAGCACAAGCATACCCGAGCATACCCTCTTCAGTCTTTGTCACGATACACAACTGCTCACAACCCCCATTGTTATTCCCACAAGGATTCACACTAGCTTCAATTTGAACAAGTCCAGATACAGCTTTAATACCACGTGGCTCCCTTGTTACAGACTTATTCTGGTACAGAGTCCGGATCGCATTAGACCCACCTCCATACTTATCAATAGCCAATACACCTTCTTTCGTCCCGTCTGTGAAGTAAATGTGGGAGTTGTAGTGCGTTAATCTGGATGGAGATGGGACCTTTGAGGCGCCTGAATAACAAGATAAACGATAAGTTAACATAAAATTCATAATATCATTAACATAGTAGTGTAATCAGTTTCCACCTACCTCTCACAACAAAATGCCTATTTTTCCCTTCATAGTCAACAGTCTCAATATAATCCAGCAAACTATCACACCAAAAGACCCTCTTCGTAATCAAATCTAACGTCAACCCACTCGCCCTATAAACAGCTTCGTTCACCAAAGCAATCACATTCCCACCAGCCATCGTCGCCCTCACGATCCTCGTATTATCAGCAACAAACATCAACCCAACAGTAGGATCCAAAGCAATGTCACTTGGATTAGTCAAATTATGCCCTAACACAATCGCATGATTCCGTCCATCCAACTCAAAAACGTCAATCTTCTGACCAACGCTATCAGCAACGTACAACTTGTCTCCAATCCAGTCAACAGCGATTGACACAGGTGACCATGTCGTTAGACCATAGTTCCTTGAGTAGTTTGCTCCAATTTCAAGCGTTTTGATACGACCTGATTGGATTGCGTCTGGAGTTAGGTCGGAGAGTTTGACAGAGTAGATTTTTCTCGTTTCGATGTCGGACCAAAACAGGAGTTTCTTTCTCCAGTGGAAATCCAGCCCACTTCCGCTTGTCGTATTTAGCAAGGGCTGGAAATGTTCAAATTTGTTGTTAATACTATTGCTCTACAATAATTACATAAAAATTTAGCCATTATAATATCTCATTCACCTGAACAGTCCCACCATCCTCCCCACTCATCCGATACAAGTTAGTATAATGTATAAAGTAGATCTTTGCCGGCTCCTCAGCATTACACCTCTTCCCACTCTTATCCAGCTTGTACCCTCTCGTACAACTACACTTGTAAGACCCTTTAGTATTCTCACACCCTTGAGAACAAAATCCCCATTCTTGACACTCATCCCTATCCACACAACTCCTCGAGTCATTCGCATAAATAGTATACCCTTCTGGACATGTACAAACTCCACCTTCCAGACTTGGCACACATTTGTGGTCACAATTTAAGGCTTCACAGCGGCGAGAGGCTATATGTAAATGAATGCATAGAAACCCATTAGTTTCATGCATGAAAAATACATTAAAAATACAAGTTCCAAAAATAATCATAATTACAGCAAATAGTAGTTTCATCAGCATTATCATGACAGTCACTCTTTCCATTACAAACTTGAGCCTTGTCAATACATTTCGGTGTCCCATCCAAATTCCCTTTCGGACAAAAGAACTGGAGTTCTTCTGGACACTTTACAGTACAGTTTTTCTCATCGCTTCCATCTACCCAATTATTCATTTAACATTTTTTATACTAGTCACCTATAAAAATTTCATATTAACATAATCGCTAAATCATTTCATGCTTCATCTCACCAGCACAATCCAATCTCCCGTCACACTTCCACCTCGCCGGAATACAAAACGAGTTCTGGCACCTAAACTGGTCTCTAGTACAAGCTGGAAAATTGCATCCCTGCTCATCAGACCCATCTAAAATAACAATCCCATTAACAAGAACATATTATACACATATTTTTCCTAAGAAAATCATACACAAGGTCATTAAGAGAAGTACATATTTTTTTATGTTCATTTGTTCTCCTACCTTGACAATCATTCCTATGATTGCACCTCATCGACTGGTCAATACATTTCTCAGAATTGGCACATGCAAACTGAGTCAGCTCACAAGACACTGTCCGATTTTGACAATCTCTTTCATCTACACATAAAAAACAACAAAGTCACACACGCGTCAATTGCATGTGAAAAAGATCACATCTCATCTTGCCCCGAACAAAAAAAATCTTGACATCTCGTTCGTAACATCTCGTTATACACATCATTGACATTTCCATACACATAATATCCATACTCCATACCTGACTTTGATCTACAGTTGAAATACCCATCACAAATACTTGAGTGAGCAACACACTGTTCTTTCTCAGGCAGCTGCCCAGGAGCAGGATCACATTTGTGATCTTCAGGATGACACGGTCTATATTCTATACACACACATACATAATAACTATATTATTATCACTATCTATTACCAGGTAATGCTATATTGATCACCTTCACATTGTATGCAAATTAGACGTATATGAATATAAAAAATAAACTGGACGCTTACGGCAAGATGGCGATTCGTCAGAACCATCTTCACAGTCTCGGATTCTACAAGATTAACAATAAATCATTTGTCAAAAAACATGTCATCTTTTTTTGCAATTTTTTAAATTAATTTGCATGCATATTTATATGATTTTCGACGTACGTATCACATTTTTGGTGTAGTGGAATACAGTAGGTTGTATTGAACTTGTACGAGGCACACGGGAAATGTGTCGTGGGGTCGCATTCCGGTGGAGCTAAAGGGAAATATTACATAACTCTTAACTTTAAACACAACAGCAAATTATCTACTTTAATTCAATATATTTATGGTATTTAATCATTACGGCAATTCTCCAGCTCATCAGAAGCATCAGGACAGTCCGCATAGAAAGTCGCAGACCCTAGAAATGAATACGAATTCCATGTAGCTTATCAAACGCCGACTTCTCTTTCAACTCATTCATAATAATCACGAATAATCATTTTTCTAATTTACCATCTCTTTGGAATACATTTACTAGACCCTTTCGCGGTGACAGTACCCCCGTTCTTACACGCAAACTGGTCACTTGAGCATGTTATCGTTTCTGTAAAACACACGATGCGATGTCAATACACGATATTGATTCTTCACACATAAAAATGCATGCATTATATGTACAAAGGACGAAGGACACAAGTTTTCATGCACACACAAACTTTTTCTTACCTGAAACTACACAAAAATAAACACACATGCAAATTTTAAAATATAAATCAATATATAACATGCACATATGCAAATACAAATTTCCATACATAATTTGTCAATCTTATATATACAAACCTGTCGACTCCCCATCCACAAACGTCGATAGAATCAAAACCGTTAGTGTATAAAACACGTATTTCATGATTATTCCACCATTTGGCAACTCAACTCTAAAAAATTGTTTTATTCTTTACAACAAAACGTTATGAATTATTTAAAAAGCCCTATATATTACTACGAAAACAAATTTCACTAGAAATCTCAACACACTTTCCAAATCATACTTAAAATACTCTCCCCGTCATAACTCTCCATACGACAAGAAGAGTGACTCAAAAAAAATCACAAACACAATACACCCTATAAAATCACTTTTTTAATACTCTAACCTTAAAACAATGCACCCATTATACAAAACGAATATATATATATAACGCTAAAACAATATTATTATACAACAAAGCCTGCGCGACCTTAATTCATATGATGTCAATTAAAATAAAAACAATAAAATTTCTCGGTATATAAAAGTTTATTTTACAATCCATACACCGACTTTCCATATATGTCACACTTGTCCGTGTGTATATGTCAAACTTAAAATTTTCTCTCAGTCCATCAGGTGTGTGTGTACGAATAAGACCACTATATAATAAAAAACCCTCACTCAAAAACGGTCTGGGTTATTCTTCGTTTTTTTTGGTGATGTTGGCAAATGTCAGCAAATATATATATATCTATCTCTTATTTCCAAGTAAAAGACATGTAACATCGGTCGGTACTACAAGACTTGAAGACGTCGTACCACACTCATAAGAGATATTATACGACTTTTCTCCTTCTTCTTGACTATTCTCCAACAACTACTTTTTCATATGCATAGATTCTAAATATGCATTTCTTTTTCAAAAATCAGAATCGTACAATACACATTGACGTATACTCTTCAGAGAAGAGTCCGTGATTCAAGCAGGTTTCATATACATTTTTTATTTAATACTTATACTACATGAATTGTTACAAGTTTTAACTTTACTACACAATGTAAAAAAACTAACCCCCGAAGACGAAACAAGAAAAAAAAACTTTTTTGTCCGTAAAGCGTACATATACACAATTCTCTGTTCTTCAACAAGCATCATCAACCAACCCCCATATAATATCCAAAGGCATACTCACACTTTGTACTTCCACCTGTTGAATGTGTATTGTATCCGTATGTGTATGACAAGCTCGTTTCTCCGTCATATGTACATATTCTTTTTCATTATTATTATTATTCGCAGCAGCGGATTACTATACAAAGCAGGCAGGTGAGAGAGACTCACAGGTTTAAAATACATATATATAACATGTACGCATCCGTATGATTTCACAATGATCACAAGTTTTAAAACATCATCTTCCTCATCTAAAAAGCTCGTAAAAGAGTGAAGAAGACGAGCACATACATAAAATATCCGACACACTTTGTACTTCCACCTGTTGAATGTGTATTGTATCCGTATGTGTATGTTAAGCTCGTTTCTCCGTCATATGTACATATTCTTTTTCATTATTATTATTATTCGCAGCAGCGGATTACTACTATACAAAGCAAGCAGGTGAGAGAGACTCACAGGTTTTAAATACATATATATAACATGTACGCATCCGTATGATTTCACAATGATCACAAGTTTTAAAACATCATCATCCTCATCCAAAAAGCTCGTAAAAGAGTGAAGAAGAAGAGCACATATAAAATATCCGTCTCCCTCACAATAATATATATCCATCTCTCACAACAGCAGCATCACCAGCACCGTCGTCGTCGCCGTCGTCTCCGTACCAGGTACATCCCAACACGAAAGCATAATACTAAACCTAAACAACACAAAAACGACGACCATGATGATGATGTTCATAAGTACCAGCACCGTCATCGTCGCCGTCGTCTCCGTACCAGGTACATCCCAACACGAAAGCATAATACTAAACCTAAACAACACAAAAACGACGACCATGATGATGATGTTCATAAGTTTACATGCATTACACAAAAAAAAACAGGTTGCTTCTTCTACCTGCGCTACTGCTGTTTTAAACAATCAGTTTTTTAAAGCGGGGTGTACATTGTGTATGTAAATTTTATATGTACATTGTTGTTTAGCATACATACGCTTACATTTTTTATTAGCAAGAATGGACCGTCATTACATATGCATTGATCTCATGATGATGTGCAACAATGTGAAATGTGAAACAATTCAATGAACTGTGATGATGCTGCTGGTAGATGCGAAATATATATATAAATTTTTGTGAGTTTGAACCGGTGTTATGAATGATGGTTATGTGCATGATTACACTGTACTTATCGGTATTTTATAGAGAGAGAGTTCATCCACACTGACAGAAGAGAAGAGAGTCTAGTATATACACGCTTAAACAAACAATACAAAATCTCTCTCTCTCCCAAAAAAAAATTATAAATTGCCCAATAAGAAAAGAATATTGCCCAAATCAACCTAATTAACGAATACCTTATCAATATTTTTTTTTCTCATGGTTTTATTAATGAAGTTGCACACTTAAAATGCAGTTGCAGTTTTTGGGATGCAATATACACACACATATATGACAATTTTTACTTGTGTATCTTTATCATGAGATAAAAAGTAAGTCACTTTCACATTCATAGTTTACATTATTACCTGAGTGCTAAAATATACACTCATAAAATATATATACTGACTGATGCACTATTTAAACTTAATCGTGTATCACGTACAAGTGTAATTACACACATACACACGTTACATATTATATCGGGTCGCGTCTGTTTGAATACTTGTTTTAGTCTTCCTGCTTTATTGTTCATAAATATGTGCTTAAAGCCTATTTGCTTTGTTCAATTTAAATCCTAAACACTAATGCATTTTCCAAACAGGAAACACTATATATTTTTTCCGAGTAGTAGTGGAAATGTACGCTAATGTATTTAGAGATAATATAAAGTTTTACATGCTTTCATCATAATATATCCCATATATCGTCATTCCGTTACCGTCGCCGTGTACTTATACTTAAAATTAAGAACACACACAACAAAGTCCGGCTTTTTAGATTGGATATACGAGAATATTGCAATGTTGAAATTGCTGTGTATGTTTTAAAGCTTATAAATGTACTTTATGATATGATTGTGATCAAGAAAAGAAGAGGCAGGAGATGATCATTTGGCATCAACACATGTGTACACAACACACACACACCAAAAACCTTTCTCAATTTCCTACATATTTATATGAAAAAAAGAGGGTAGAAACCTTTAATACTTGTGTGTGTCCTTATCAGTTTTTTTTATTATCATACATACATGTTTAGTTTTTTTTAATAGCGACTCTTCTGCCTACTATCCACATTATCAATGTAAAAGATTGAAAATTGCATCGTCGTGATTATGGGAAATTACGAGGAAAGTAGGTTTTCCTCTATTGTTTATATTTCAGACTTGCTACTTACTTTATGCATTTTACAGAATGGGGTCTTTTGCTTGTAAATTAGATTTTTTTTTGAATCACGTTTTTTATATGATTGGACTTTAGGCAGAGGAGTTTTTAATCTAAAAAAATTTGCTACTTAAAAATATTTCCTTGCAGACTTACATATTTTTTTATAGCAAAATTAGATTTCTTTGTTGAGTAGACCTCCTGCCTAAGTAAGTTTCGTTGACCATTGTCTAAATAAGAGCAAACTTGAACCAAAAACATTTCCCAAGGTTAATAAACAACAAAGGACCACAGATGCGTTCCTAATCTGTCAATATATTCCAAACTATTTTTCCTTATTGAATTCATTATTGCGCAAATAAAAGATGATTCACAATACAAGAATTTTCGCTACGCTTATATAGGCTTTAGTCAAATAATACCCAACAAAACTACCTGTGAACGAGTATATTTACCTGCTGGAAACTACATGATATAATGTGTATTAATAATTTTGAAAAACTTTTCCATGCGTGATGATAATAATTTGATAATACATACACTTTATCCATATATCCATATTCCGCAGACTAAAATTCAGATTCAACTTTTTTGCACACAGCCAAAAAAAACCTGATATCTGAGAAAATCATCTAAAAAACCCCTATCACAAACAGGAATCTGAATTCTCACATCTCTCGTGTTAAAAAACTTGTCATGCATATCCCCTAAAAAATGATGCTCAAACAAACAACGCTCTTAACAAACATACATAGCATACCATCTACCATCTTATCCTTAAACTGTCTGTCATACACACTTAAATACTTTTAAAGTAGATCAGTCATTCATCCATAGGTATACCATTGTACTCTTTATCAAACACTCACTATGCCCCATTGTTCACGAAATACTCCTTTAGTTAAGAGTACATATTACATACGTTATACTCTTTATCAAATTATTTCTACTCTAACAAATACAACCATTCTATCTAAATAAAGAGTACAAAGTGTGTGTTAAATCTCCTCCTCCTACAAACTTCCATCTAAGCATAACGTAAACAAGAATACAATACAACCCTTTCATATGTATTGTATTCAATTTATTATCGTGTGAAAAAAAAGTAATATCATTCATAATCATAACCCCTTTTTTTCCTGAATGAATAATAAAAATATAGCTCAAGGAACATCAACATCAGCTCTGTCATACTGTTAAAAGTAAAAGTGTAACGACTGAACTAAATTTAAGAAGAATGGTTAGAGCATTGAACAAGTGACCACTACTACCACCATGTTTTTTAATGTATTCTACAGTGATTGTGTGCATTTAAAAACTGCTGATTAAAATATATTTAGTAATTGAACTAATTAAGTATTGTGTGCAAATGTGTCTGTGATTTTTTAAATAAAAGACGTTTCATAAAAGTTAGCATCAGTATTAAATATTTTAGCTATATTTAAATGGATTTCCAACGACTGTAGTCAAAATATATAAAGGAGCGAGCGGACATCATGGATACACTAACGGTTAAAGGTATGATCAAATATTTAATTAGGATGTGTGTTAATTGATAATTATTAGGTAATTATTAATTTTGTGGTTTTTATGGTAAACAGTTGGTCGAGCGTTTATAAGCAAACACAACAACGCCAACAACAACATCTCACAGAATAATATAAACAACCCACCGCAGCAAAACAATACGACAACTACTAATTTAACTCCAGCAACTCCAGAAACAACACAATCATCTACGTCATCATCGCACACGTCAATCGTATCAACAGGGAGTAATTTCCTCCATCAGAAGTTGCAACAAACGCTGAATACGAAACCGAATCCGTTTGTAGAGATAATTTGTAGTGGATGTACGAGTGGAGGAGGGAATGGAAGTAATTCGAGACGTACTGACATTAAGAGGAATACACTTAATCCTGAGTGGAATGAGTCGTTTCCTTTGTGAGTTTAATAAAAAACGTTATATTTTAAATTGTATCTAGAAAGTTAATGGTCCATGTTATGAACAAATGGTTTGTGTTTTTTGTAGCCCAATCGATCCACCATCCTCATCATCATCCCCACCATCATGCGAGTTCACATTCCGGCTTCACGACTACTCGATCCTCCTCCGTAAATCTGTGAGTATTCTAGGTGAAGGTAAATTCAACCTGAAAGACATGATTAGGAGACATGGGGATGATAGCAACTCAGAGTTCTGGAAACTGGACAACTACGAGTTACATTTAGAACTAACCCATGGTAGTAAGAAGATCGGGAACCTTGTGATTACTATTAGTGGCAAGTTTATGAGACCTACTAGTACGGGAACTACTACTCCAGCGACAGCGAGTAGTAATAATTCTAGTAGTGTGGTTGTTAATGGAGGTAGTAGTAGTAATAATAGTAATAGTGTTAGTAATGGAGAGCGTAGACCTGTACCTCCACCTAGACCACCTGCACCTTCGTCAAGTCATCATATTAGTGGAAGTACTAGTACTCCACCTGGGGGTGGGAGTAGTTCATCGAGACCACCTGCTCCTGAGCCTCCACTTCCGCCAGGGTGAGTGTACGGTTTATTTTTGTGACGTTATTTGTTCTGTTTGGAATTGTTTCAAAATGATGTGCAAATTTTATTCCAGATGGGAAGTTAGATTCGACCAGTTTGGGAGAAGATATTATGTTGACCACACAACAAAGTCGACGACGTGAGTAGCTTACACATAACATTTAATTAATTATTATTTAAAAAAAAGTTTATAAACAATCAAATATAAAACACTCCTATATGCCTATGTAACATAGCTGGGAAAGACCAGAACCCCTCCCACCTGGATGGGAGATGAGAAGAGACCCTCGGGGTAGAATCTACTTTGTAGACCACACGACTAGAACAACAACATGGCAGCGACCATCAACAGAAAGACTAGCTCATTTTCAGAACTGGCAGGGAATGAGGTCACAGATTCTACAACAAGGGAAAACTAGATTCCTTTATAGCAATACTAATAATTCGGATGGGAATAATGCACCTGGTGGGGGTTCTGCTGGTCCTTCTTCTGGGGAAGCTCCTCCTAGTCATGTTAGTAATTGATACTGTTACGTGCAGATATCGAAGTTTTTAAAGAGAAAATCTTAAACGTATAATAATTTTATATTTCGCAGGCTGAGAGTGTAGAAAGTAGTAATAAACCACCTGGTAGTAACGGTACACAAGGTGGAGCAGCAGCAGGAGGAGCGACTTCTACTACCTCGTCCACAACAACAGAAGAACAATTACCTCCACTGCCTGATGGATGGGAGAGGAGGGTTAGACCCGATGGTGCTATTTACTGGGTTAATCATTTGAACAAGACTACGCAGTGGTGGGTTTACGAATTACTTTACTTTAGCCTCCTGTCTATTAATAGACGACGGTTTTGTTTAAATATGAGCATCTTCATACATAGGGAGGATCCAAGAACACAAGGCCAACTGCCACTACCTCCAGGCTGGGAAGTACGTACAACAGAAGAAGGAATTAATTACTTTGTCGATCATAATACAAAGACTACTACTTTTGAAGATCCAAGGGTTCCTGGGACTACGTTGGGGTATGCGAGTAACATATCACTATCTTTTAAAGTTTTAATTAAATTAGTATTTTCAAGCATTATTTATGTTCTTACTTTTTCAACAGCACCACAGGAATCTATGGAGTCCCAATGTCATACGAAAGATCATTCCGGTGGAAAATCTGCCAGTTCCGGTACCTGTGCCAGTCTAACGCTCTTCCTTCCCATATTAAACTAACTGTTTCGAGAACAACGTTGTTCGAAGATTCTTACCATCAAATTATGAGGCATCCTGCGTATGAGCTCAGGAGACGATTGTACATCATTTTTAGAGGGGAAGAGGGGCTTGACTATGGTGGTGTTGCGAGGTTTGGAAAACATTCCAAGTTAAAATAAATGCAAAATACGTTTCCTTGCAAATGATCATATAATAACCATCGTATATTCGTTTTTCAGAGAATGGTTCCTCCTCTTGTCCCATGAAGTCTTAAATCCAATGTACTGCCTATTTGAATACGCAAGCCTCCAGCATAACTACAGTTTACAGATTAACCCTGCTTCGTATGTGAATCCGGATCACCTCCATTACTTCCGGTTCATTGGGAGATTCATTGCGATGGCGTTGTACCATGGTAGGTTCATCTACTCTGCCTTCACCATGCCTTTCTTCAAACGGATGCTCAACAAGAAACTTGTGCTGAAGGATATTGAGTCTATTGATCCAGAATTTTACAATTCGCTGGTTAGTTTGGTATTTCAAACTTTGCAAATTTGTGATGATTGCATATTATTTTAATGTATTGTATGATTCTGTAGGTCTGGATAAGAGAAAATGACATTGACGAGTGCGGACTCGAATTGTACTTTTCTGTGGACTTTGAGTGTCTAGGACAAGTTATACATCATGAGTTGAAAGAGAATGGTGATGCTGTTCGGGTCACTCAAGCTAATAAGGATGAGTACATCAAGTGAGTTTTTCTTGTATATTTATATTTCGAATAATGTTAACCATAAAGCAACAGGGTTTTCAAAGTCTAGAGTAAATAAATACGCATTTTATTATAGACTAATGACCCAGTGGAGGATGACGAGAGGAACAGAAGAGCAGACGCGAGCGTTCTTAGATGGATTTAATGAGGTAGTGCCACTAGAATGGCTGAAGTATTTCGATGAGAGAGAACTGGAATTGTTGCTTTGTGGAATGCAGGAGATTGATGTAGAGGATTGGATGAAGAATACGATATACAGGTATGAACTCCATAAAATATAGCTTACTAAAATTATTACCACAAATCCTAAAAACATTCTATAATTCAAATAAACCATTCATATTTAGACATTACACCCGCTCGAGCAAACAAATCCAATGGTTCTGGCAATTCATCCGCTCTATAGACAACGAGAAACGAGCTAGACTTCTTCAATTTGTATGTGGAACGTGCAGAGTCCCTGTTGGAGGTTTCGCAGAGCTGATGGGCTCAAACGGACCTCAACGGTTCTGCATCGAGAAAGTTGGAAAGGATACTTGGCTCCCAAAGAGCCATACTTGTTTTAATAGACTAGACCTACCTCCTTATAAATCGTACGAGCAACTTGTTGAGAAACTAACGTTTGCTATTGAAGAGACTGAAGGGTTTGGTCAAGAGTAAAAAATTATCATTATCATATGATTATCATCACAAACTTAAAATAAATAAAAATATCGTGCAATATATAAACTATTTCGTACTTGACTGCAACAGATTACTTTTTATTATTATTATTTCTGAGAAACAAGCAAAAATTAATTAATTAACGATTAGAAGAACACACTTAAACGACAAACATACATACAAACGCACGGTATATAAGAAAACAAAATATATATGTGATATTTTACTTCGCGTCATTGTATATCCTAACTAAATTCTAATATTTTTTAATTATAAATCCATATTATATATATATTGTGATACGATTCTTCACATTGTCTCGTGATCATCATCATCATTCAATCTAATCATGAATATCAACGTCCACTCATCGCCTGGTTCATTTTAGAAGCGGAATGGTCAGTGAGCCACTGCAACGTTATGTCTATATTATCTCGCTCTTTGCAGGAAATGGAGTAGCAGCAGATTTCACGGTCTTGGATCAAGTCGAGGTTCCTAAAGGATAAACAAAATTGATTATTACCATCATATGAACTGACTTTCTCTCACAGAAATTACACACACGCAAGCAATTACGATCCTAACTCACATTCTCTGGATAATCCCATTCTCATCAAGAGCCCCTGGCAAGTCACGCTTGTTCCCTAGTACTAAAACTGGAATTCCTTGGAGCTGGGGTTTCTCGAGTAAGTTATGGAGCTCGTTTCTTGCTGCTTCAATCTTTTCGTGGTCTGCTGAGTCTACCATAAACACGATTGCGTTCACTCCACGGCAGTACCTACAAAGATTCAATTACACACACGATTCATCAATAATTAATTCATAACACACAAGTAAAAATAAAATTCTGACATGTATACACAAATTTTCCCATACCTCTCCCACATACTCCTAAACCTAGGCTGACCCCCAATATCCCACACTTTAATTGTGACATTTCCTTTCGTAATCTTTCTCATATTAAAACCAACCGTTGGGATCATGTCTTCACTGAATTGTCCCGACTGAAAAAAACAAACAATCATTCCATTAAAATTAATCATCCTTCCATTATTTACAAAACAACCAAAAAATAAACAACAATTTCCAAACTCACAGCAATAACATTAACAAAAGTAGTCTTTCCCGAGTACTGCAGCCCAACAAGCGTGAGTTCCATCTCCTCCTTCCAGAACAAGGACTTTAGCCAGTCCAAAACTCGATTAATTAGTGCCCACATGATTACCTAATTTTTAATATATATCACTATATATATAAATATTCCCAGTCACTTTTCTACTTTCACTTTCCAAATTCTTCCCTTTACACAAATATCTATCCACTACTAATCATACCTACCAACATGCCATATAAAACAATCACAATCAGTACGTAATTTTTTTTATAAATAGTCACTAAAAATATTATTATCCACGTCAAAGTCGGCTTTCCCCGTTTTTTACACTTCTCTCTCTCTCTATTTCATTATGAAATGATCAATATCAACTCTTGTGAATCATCACACCAAAATACAAACTATAATGCTGCGTACACATCATCTCTCCCTTTCCAGGCAACCTTTACTGGAGAATATTTTTTATCTTATATAAACCAAATACCACACACTATCATCTGTTTAACTTTAAGTATATCTCAAATCCTACCTAACATTTTAGTACGCATATCACAAATACCCAGTTCATGTTTTTGTTTTGTATTCCCATCCGTGTTATTTGTCCATTTCCCATAACAAAATGCATTTTGTGTATTTACAGAGCAGCTGCACAGAATATCATCTCTTTCACACACCTTGCAATCTTCCTTGGCCTCACACCTCCATATACACTCCTTACAATAGAACGGCCTCTAAAGTTTTCTTAGCGCACTCAAATGTCTTATCAAATACCCATATACCTTTTAATCTCCCTTTCTTACCTTCATTTCATCCTATATCATGAATTTTCTTCAGCTCTGTTCATAAAGGGCGTGGTATATTCCAATTTAATATTCCAGTCAAACCTGTCCAGTCCACACGTCAATTTCCTTGCTCTCTGGACAAAAACAAAATGCAAAAATCATGACATCTTTCCCAAATCCCCTTTACCCCAATTGTCACTTGTAATCCGTCCTTTCCCAATACCACACACCTCCATACATATATATATATAACCCTTATCATATTTCGATTTTCTTTTCTACATCTCGAACATTTTCTTATGCAATTTAACCCTTTTTGATTCCCATCTCCTCTATACATAAAAAATATCCGTTCTATCGTGTATTATGTCGTGTGTCTCCGAGAGCGAGACTCTCTGTTCTCTCTCTCTGCCTGGCTTGCATTTTTATGCTTTATACTCCTCCATCCAACGATAATAATTGAGCAATATTCTCGTGTATAACACTGAATATTCGTGTACATCTTGGCCATTTGCTTATTACGAGTGTTCTCGCTCGGTCCGTCGTTGTCGTATCCCTACTCCATATATTTTTTTATTGTAACACTAAAAAAATATTTTATCGTCCCGGTCGCTCTTCGGAATATATACGGTTTTGTAATACATAACTTGTGTTAAATAGGTAGGTCGTCGATCACCATTGTACGTTCCAGAAAAGGATTTAGAAATTTTTTATTTATAATTTTTTAGTATTATTTGAAAGTTTTTGAAAAAATACGGTTAAACAATAGATTGAGGGGAGATTTTATCAGTTGTTATTTATAATAATTGGAGTAAACAAGGTTTAAAAATACTTAAAGATTCGTCCAAATATTCAGTTATATCGTAAACGGGTTAAATATACACTTTCGAACAGTAAAATTTGTGAGATTTTGAGACTACCGCACAAAACGAATGTTCAAAAGAGATAGTGTGCGGTAATTAGTTAATTGTATTCCAGGTTTAGGATAATTAGTGAGAACTAACTAATCACCCATAAATATATATAAGCGAGAGAGTGTGCTTTAAATCAAACAATCAAGCTTTTGTATATTGGCAGAGACTTAGTGTGCTTATATGAGATTTATGATTTATGAGAGAGATTTATGATAAGGAAAGGAGAGGGTTAAAATACGATAAAAGTAGAGGAGATCTTCTTGCCGGACGAGAGGATGCAAATAGGAGGAAGAGGAAGGATTTATACAATGTAATACGATTTTCTACACGATTGACTGATAAAAATATACGCGGATTTTAGATGAGATCATTTACCGGAGATTTTCCAACTGTTCTTTTGTTAATGAGATTTTATAACACTCGTGGGGGATGAGTTGTGATGGGAACAAAGAAAACAAGGTGCTTGATTAAGTTTGTAGAAATTAAGTCCGTCCAGGTGTGAAATAAGGATCAATTGAAGGAGAAAAGACAATTAGACAGTTTTCAAAGATAAATTAGTCAGTGCTTAAAAATAATTTACTAAATTGAACCATGGTGGAGAACCTATTGTTGGCATCTGGTAATAACAATGGGAGTGTTTTATCATCCGGAGCTGAAGCGATGTTATCATCGGATAGGATCAATACGAGTAGCAATGGTAGTGTGGGTATTATCAAACAGGAAGATGCAGACCTCAATAATAGTGTTAGGATGTCAATAAGGAGGAGAACCGGAAGTAGTGGGAGTATAACGGTAGGGGAGAGTGTTAATGGGGTTGGTGGGGGTGGTGAGCAAATGTTAGAAGAGGACCCGAATGGGAACACAGAGTCCAGTTTCAATAATCATTCTAGTGATAATAATATGATTGGGGGAGGGGTTAGTAGGAAGAGGAGTAATAGCTGTAATAGTAACAATGTTAGTAATAAGATAAGGTGGGGGCCTAACCATTCTGGAGTTAAGCAGCTTAAACTGCTTTACAGCACAGGTGAGATTATAATATAATCATATATACAAGTTAAATATGATTGGTAAATCATTTATGATGGTACATTGAGTTGTTAATTTGGAATCTTTTATTGGTTATTATAGGAAAACGAATTCAAGAGATTGTGTCAATAGTTATCTGCACAACCCTGTTCACGCTAAACGGCGCCGCTTTAGTTTCCAGGGTGGAGCTTGCACATTTGCCTACTATTCTTGTCGCTGCGTTTTGTGGGATTCTTACTGCTGATTTCCTTTCTGGGTAAGTTAAACATGCATATCGATACTAAAGTCACGTATATTTGACGTCTGTTCCAGATATATGCAAACTTGACTTAATATGTTTGAGTTCAAGTTTTTTATTGAAGTATGACATAAGAGGTTTTCATAGACCTCTTGAATTTTGTATAGTGCTCTTGTACATAATATAACGTTTATTGATCAGTTTAAATTAGCGTGTAAAACAAAAATGTGCATTATAGAAGTAGCCAGCCACACACCTTGCCTTAGACTCTTATTCATAAAGGCCAGCAGACAAAGAGAAAAAGCTGTTTTAATGTTGCACCAGCAGTAATAATAATCATAATCATTTATTCAGGTTTTTTTCATATGTAATAGTAATAACACTTGAGTTAAGGAAGGAGACAGACAAGCAGATTCATTTGCAATGCAAAAATATTATTGCATGTTAGGTGAGAGTGTTTGTAGATAATTTACTTTCTCGTGTGCAGGAGCCACGACAAAGAAGGCCATACTAGAGGTTGAGCGGTAGTTTGCATGATAAAATAGAAGAGAGGACTATAGGTTTGCACGATGGAATAGGTAGTTTGTCGATATTACTTATGTATGGTAGAGGAATATGTGGAGAAGGAAAATGCATGGAAAAGTTTTTCCAGAAAACTAAAACTTTTTTTTTGGAGTGAAATTATTGTTGTTCTCTTGTACAGAGTTTGAAGTATGCGGATAAAGAAAATTCATCAGGCTTCTTTATTAGTTTGCAATATGAAATGCAATCAAGTGAAAAGTCTCAAATAAAAGTTTATGACGCTTGAGAAATAAGCAAAGGAATTTGCAACCTAAGATGTTTTCTGTACTGTGTAGAAGAGAAGTAAATTGTATGTTGGATCATATTTTTATTTCATCGTCTTAAAAACCAGCTTCTTTACGATCAAAAGTAATTCAGGGCAAGTGGACTGATGGTTTAAAAAAAGTACCGAGTTGGGTTGCTGATGAAGGAGAATATTATGCCTGTTTATATATTTCGTTCATGTGAGAATAAATACAGAGCAGAAAGAAGCATTTAGGTGCTTATAAAACACAGACACACATGCGGTAGGCAGCTTGTGTCATTCTCACTGTTTCTGGACAATGTTGTTTAGAGAAAAAGAGAGAGTTGTTAGTTTGCATGACAAGTTCAGAATGTCTTGGCCTGTAGGATTGTGTGTGTGATTGTGATATAAAGTAGTCCAAATATGCTGAACGGAAAGAATTAAACATGTTAGTTGCAGGAGCGTAGTAATAGATACCGTAATTGTTTTTGTAGGGGCCTGGGCGTGATATTGAAGGACCTAATAATCTATATCTGTCGTGTTTTTTAAATATTATACTTATCTGTTTTCGTATT